>JAJMFI010000084.1:0-20368 GCA_030574595.1 Ruyongia chambardii
TCTGTTGAATTTTTCTTCCTGTTATTGCTTGTAAGACCACTTATCAATCTTCCTGTCTCAGTAACAGCAGAATCAACTCTTGAAGAATATATTTTAACACAACCATCTAAAGTGGCTGATGCCTTTTGAAAATTAATACCATCACCATCTTTCAAAACGTCTAAATCATAGAAGTAATCAATTAAGGCTAGATCCCAACTATTTGATGTTGTGATTTTCTAGATATACAAAGTTTGTTAGTATAACTGAGATTCATCTATTTGCTAACAATAAAGATATTATTAATAACTTAAAAGATGGGATGCATTAATCGATCTATGGAGATCAACGCATCTCGCTGTGCACAAGCAAAAGAACGTACATTATCAGTGGCCATACGAATCCATTTCTCGAAATCCTCCGTAGTTCTGGCATGATCATCAATGATAGCCATTTTTGAACAAAAGAATTAGTCCTATAATATGATTGCTTATTGATAGCTAGTAATTAAAATTGTAAATTTATGGTAATGGTATTAAAGAAATCAAAATGTAAACAAACAAACAAACAAACAAAAAAAAAAAAAAAAATACAGAAATATATACACCTGAACACCGAGCTATACTTTTAGCACTGGCACCGTAAGTAGTACTTCAACTTGATTGTATGTGGTGCTAGTATATATTCATCTATTTTATTTAGTGTTATTATGTAGCATTTATCAAGTCGTTTTTAAACTGCTATCTGCTATTATTGTCATTCATCTCATCAATCGATATCATATTCGATATCAGTTACTAACTAATCCCTAATTTATTCGGTTTTGTGGAGCTTATATGAACTACTTAAAGCTGTTACTGTATAGTTAGATGTTGTAAGCATCTATAAATTACACAAAGCTAAATTATTGAATAATTCACAAAATTGATTGCATTTACATTCTACAAAAAGGGATTAAAAAGAGACTTTGGAGCTTTTCATTTAAATTTATATTAAACTGCTTTTAATTCAAAGTAATTATAATTTATTTCTTTTCCAACTCAAAGCCTCTTAATCCACTTAGTCAACACTCATTAGTGAAAAGTTCAAATCTCAAACATGACATTCAATTATTCTCAATATTCATATTTCGTGTAGCTATTTATATTGGTACTATATTATATGAACATCAACCAAAAGCAAAGAACAGTAGCATTGGTATCATTGTCATTAGTCGGTATACACATTAGTTTGATGCTTTACTGATCAGATTTATGAATTGGTCATCTACTGATTTGAAAGAAACTAATATATTGATCATTGATTTAATGGTCATTTCTTGAATTTGTGGTCTGGTCAACTACTTATTCTTGATTTGATTCATTAAAGATATTATATCCTTTATTTTATCGTTTGTGGGAACTATTTATTTGTATAGCTGATTTTTTGTTAGCACTTTTTATAATTTCCTTGTAGAATATCGATTGTAGTTTTATGTTTGATATTATTGTAGTACTAATTATATTATGATGCGTGTAATTATCACTAGTAGTGCGTGATCCTGTAATTTTCTAGACAGTAAGAAGTAGTAGATTTGCTTACTTAAAATTGGTAATCTTGTAGTGTATACAAATTTTAATTGGAATAAGAACGGTCCTACAATTAATTATTAAATAGCAAAATATATTATACTTCTAGTTACATCGATTGATCGAAGATGTTTATTATTAGCAAAATATAGTTAGTATATATAGCGAATATTCAAAGTTTTAGCTCTTCTTATTATAATAAGCCATTTAAATATTAAAAGATAAAAACATAAAAAAGCAAGATTCTAGTGAGCAAAAACTTGAATGCTTTCATTATCTCTTTCTGTTGTATAGTTATAGATTGGTTTTTCATTTGGATCAATATGTGAATTACTCAAATTCTCTTTTCTTTCCTTCATAGCTTCATACATTTTGGTCTTTGTAAACCAAAAGACATAAATTGTTAAAAGGAAAGAGGCTCCTAAAAATCCGATACAAGTTGCATATGGGACAGTATATCTTGGTGAATATTTTGATCTAAACATCTGTGGACCAAAGATACCACCCAATTGGGAGATACCATTTGAAAAGGCCAATGAGAATGCTAATTCTGTAGACCCTTCAAATGATTGAATTGTCCAAGTGACTAAAGTACTACCACTTGAAGCACTTGCAGCAGAGGCAAGAATAATAAATACATATAAAGCTGCTTTTTGCGTAACTAAAGTCAATACCAAGAATGAAGCAATTGAAGCAATAATTGAACCAAATACTAAAGCAGCTGGTGAGAAATAAACTCTATCAATACACCAAGAGAAAAAGATTCCACTTGCCACACTCATAAATGCTGGTGGAATTGATAATAGAGGTGTTGTTGATGCAGAACCTAAACCAAAAGTCTGAACAATTGTTGGTAACCAAAATGATAAACCATAAAGCCCAACGTTAAAACATAATCTTAATAGTGTAAATGACCAAAGAGCTTTCTTTGAAAGAGCAGATTTAACTTTATTCCAACTAAAATTTGGATCTTTTGAAGATGGAGCACTTGGTGGTAATCTTGCTAATACAAATTCTCTTTCTTCTTCTGTTAACCATTCTGCAGTATCTGGGAAATTTGGTAAAAAGAAATATAATAAAAATGAACAAGCAATAGTTAAAATACCTTCAACTAAAAAGATCCATTGCCAAGCACTCAAACCACGTCTACCAGATGCAAAACTAAAACCATAAGCAATAAATCCTGTTAAGACACTTGAAAAGCTTCCTAATACAGCCAATAAAGCAATTCTTGTTGTTAATTCATCAATACGATACCAATATCCCATTTGAGCTATAGCACCTGGGTATAGACCAGCTTCAAATAGACCAAGTAAGAATCTTAATGCATAAAGACCTTCTTTATTCTTAACAGCAGCAACACAAGCAGTAGTAATACCCCAAAGTAAGGCAATTCTAAATTGATGTATCTTTGGAGTGGACCATTTAAGTAATAAATTTGAAGGAACTTCAAAGATAATGAAAGGTATATAATAAATTGTTGAAACCCAAGCCCAATCATCAGTAGTCATATTTAATTCAGTTAACATATTAGTAGAGGTTCCACTATTAAGAGTTTTAACATAACTAACGTTATTAACATCTAAATTTTTACAAAGGTATAACAAAATTAAAAGTGGTAAAACATGATAATCAATTTTTCTAATAATTTCCCTTTCCTGCTTATAAGTGAAATAGCCAGTTGTTCTAACAGCTTCAGTTACAGAACCAGTATTAATATATTGAGTTTTAGAATCTGTTGATTCCACTTGTGAAAATTCAACATTTTCATTACTTCCTTTTTCATCAAATTGTGTAGACATTCTTAGAGGGTTTAAATGTTTCCTAAAGTTTGATGTGTGGAAGAGATTTGATAATTTGTATTTAGTTATCAAATAAATTTACAATGTATATTATAGATTATGAAGAAAATATTATTGATAATGGGACAGATTATTGGGTTTATTTATACTTGGAAATTTCAAAATATGAAATGATAATTGGTAATCTCTACATTTGCAAAGATTTGTATAATCTTAAAGAAATGATAACATGTATATGCCAAGGATTACTACTCTGATCTTACACTCTAAAAACCACTACTACTATTATTAATATTGATAGAAACATATAATAAATTTAGTTACACATTTCACAGTTGTAAATTTCCAGCTTCAAATCTACATCCTTGTACATTGAAATTCACAGTTTTACAGTTTTCACTTTTTTGAATTAATAAACCTAGTTATCAGACCTTTCAAGTCTATAGATATGACCACAATATATCTGGGTTAATTATCAATAAACTAAAAACAAATAACAAAAACACACACATACTATAGATATTGAATTCAAACAGTAATTTAAGGAATTGATAATAATCTTGGCGCTCAATGGCAAACTGAAATGACATATATTGCTCAAGTCTACAAGTCACAACTTTTTACATGATTTACAAATGAATGATTGATGCATTATTAATTAAGCTAAAACTGAGAATTAACATTAAGTTTCACTGATAGCACAATTTTTCCAGATGTAAGTTTCCCAAGTCTGTGTTATATTTACTGTATACATGACGTGTGTTGAGCCGGAAAATCAATAAATCTCCACAATATCAAAATTTGTTTAAAAGTTTCCACAGTACTAAACAATTTACTAAGTAATTTAATATTAGTCTCCTCTCAAATTCCTTTGCCCCAATTATATTATTAATTTCATAACTAACTGTTAAAATTTTGCCACAAACGGTTATATTATCATTGTCAACTTCACTAGGGATAAAAGACCTGGGACTTAACAGCATAGAATCCGGATAATTAGTTGGTTTTAAAAAAGCATTAACTATCAGCCGTACATCTGGATAAACTGTTTGCTATCAGGTACAACTAAGATATACTGATGGAAACTTATATCATACTCATTTTGTCATATACAACATTGCAATTATTTTTGTACGCATACCCCAGTCCCCAACAGTATCCATAATTCCTAAAGCCCATTTTTTTCAATGTGCAAATGTATGATAATCTAGCCATGATATCAATTTTATGGAGAAGTCGAACAAAGAATCCGAATCCACAAAATATTATTATTATATTATAAATTAAAAAAAACATTATTAGTAAAAGATAAATTTAAGTGACCAGTTAGATATAATAATTCTATGCTGAACATGTAATATGGAAACAGATATTGTATTGTAGTTGTCTTTGCCATTATACTGTCATTATCATGGCTTTTCAGTTAATTAATTCGCTCGCACACCTATTTAACCATTTCATCTAATTTATACCGTACAAAAATTAATTAATCGAATAACACCCACATTTTATCATTTGCTTGGGACAATAGTAAATATTTTTGATACCCGAGCTTCAATCATTAATGTTCAACATGATAACTAACGACTCATAATTACACATGGCTACAATGAATTTTCAAAATGGTAGAATTGAATTGTAATAAATTGAATGAAAGAAGGAGCCACGGGTCAATCTTGGAATCACTATTTTTAAGAATAGTTAACGCACACAGTTTCTTCAATTATTTATTTAAACTGAATACAATCTCCCAAACATATGTTTCTAAATTAAATACCCATTGAATTGAATATATAATAATTATAGAAGCCTCAACTTCCAATTGATAATATATTGAAAAAAATATTACTCATTAATTATAGACAATAGCAATGGCTAAAAAATCTGAAAGTTTTGATGTAGAGCATATACTTGCTAATTTATCAAATTCTGAAAAAGTCAATTTATTAGCTGGTGAAAATTACTGGCATACCTATAGAATTGATAAACCAAATGAAGGTATCTATGTACCTTCAATAAGAACATCAGATGGTCCTAATGGTATTAGAGGTTTAAAACATTTTGATTCAACTCCAACTTCAACAATTCCTGTTGGTTCTGCATTAGGTGCTACTTGGAATAAACAACTATTATTTGAAGTTGGTGAATTTTTAGATCTAGAAGCAAGAGCTAAAGGTGTTCATGTAATCTTAGGTCCTACTATCAATATTGCAAGAATTCCAAATGGTGGTAGAGGTTTTGAATCTTTCTCAGAGGATCCAATATTAACTGGTGAACTATCTGCTTCTTATATTAATGGTTTTCAAAATAATGGTCTTGCTGCAACTTTAAAACATTTTGTTGGTAATGATCAAGAAAATGAAAGGTTTAGTTCAAATTCAATTATTTCAGAAAGAGCATTAAGAGAAGTTTATTTAAAACCTTTTGAAATTTCAATTAAAAAGTCAAACCCAAAAGCTATTATGACGTCGTATAATAAGGTAAATGGAACTCATGTCTCTGAAAATCCATATCTATTGAATCAAATATTAAGAAAAGAATGGAATTGGAAAGGTTTAACAATGAGTGATTGGACTGGTACCTATTCTACTGTAGAAGCAATTAATGCTGGTCTTGATCTTGAAATGCCTGGTCCTACCAAATGGAGAGGTGATCAACTTCTTCATAGTCTCACCTCTAAAAAAGTCACTACTGAAACTTTAGATGATAGAGCTAGAAATGTTTTAAATTTAGTTAAATCAGTCATTGATTCTGGTGTTAATGAGGACTTAGAAGAGACTACAAGATCAAAGGAAGTTGTTAGTGATTTTTTAATTAAGGTCGCATCTGAGAGTATTGTTCTTCTTAAGAATGAAGATAATGTTTTACCTTTCCAAAAAGATAAAAGAACTCTAGTTATTGGTCCTAATGCAAAATATGCTGCATATTCTGGTGGTGGTTCTGCTTTAGCTACTGCTTCATATACAATTTCTCCTCTTCAAGCCATTCAAGACAAGATTGGTGAAACCAATGTCGAATATCATATTGGTGCCTACAACCATGCTTATAAACCTTCAATTAAGGATGAATTGTTCTTAGATGATGGTAAGACAAATGGAACAAAATTGGAAATTTTTAATGAATCATTTGATATTATTGATAAAGTTCCTTTTGATGTTAGAATTTTCAAAGATATTAATTATTTTAGATTCAATGATTATGTTCATAAGGATTTGAAGAGTTCAACTTTTTATGCTTTATTAACCTCAAAATTCATTCCTTCTAAAACAGGAACTTATGAATTTGGTATTGCTGTATTTGGTACTGCTAAATTATATATTGATAATAAATTAATCATTGATAATGCTACTACTCAAACTCCTGGTGAAACTTTTTATGGATTAGGTACTACAGAGATTAATGGCTATTTTGAAGCTATTGAGGGTAAGACTTATAATTTAGAAATTAGATTTGGATCTGGTTCAACAAGTAAGATTGTTAATAAAAATAAGACTTTTTTTGGTGGTGGAGGCTTAAGATTTGGTGGTATCTTTGTTATTGATCCTGTTGAATCAATTAAAAAAGTTGCAGAATTATCAAAACAGTTTGATCAAGTACTTATTATTACTGGATTAAATAAAGATTGGGAATCAGAGGGTGCTGATAGAGTTAATTTAAAACTACCTGAATTTAATGATTCATTAATTGATCAAGTAACCAAACAAAATCGCAATACTGTTGTTTTTATTCAAAGTGGTACTCCTGTTGAATTACCTTGGGAAAAAAAAGTGAAAGGTCTATTATATGGTTCATATGGTGGTAATGAAACTGGTACTGCTATTGTTGATATTTTATTTGGTGATACAAATCCATCAGGAAGACTTCCATTTACTTTCCCGTTGAGATTTGAGGACACTTCAAGTTTTATAAATAATACTACTAATAATGGACAAGTTATCTATGGTGAAGATATATTTATAGGTTATAAATATTTTGAAATAACTAATAAAGAAGTCTCTTTCCCATTTGGTTATGGATTAAGTTATTCAAGTTTTCAATTCAAGAATCTTGAAATGAAAATTCAGAAAGATTCCAACAACATAGATAATCAATTATTAATTGTGACTTTAGAAGTTCAAAATGTTGGTAATTTTGATGCATTTGAAGTAGTACAACTATATATATCATCAAAGACAAAAAGAGTCTTTAGACCAAAGAAGGAATTAAAAGATTTCGAAAAAATATTTGTTAAATCTAAACAAAGTGGAAATGTTACATTTAAACTTGATTTAAAGGAAGTTACATCATATTGGGATATTGAAGAAAATAATTGGATTTCTGATAAGGTTGAATATGAAGTCATTGTATCAAATTCTAGTACTAGAGCCAGTTCAACTATTAGCTCAAGCTTTATACTTGAATAAATAGGTCTTTTCTCTTCTTCTTCTTAAATGTTTGTACTCATAGAGCTTTTTGAATAGATTTTGCTATCAAGAATGCTATAATTTATATTCAGTATTCGATATATTCTTTAGGGATAAATCCATTATTTATTAAATTGTCTATTTTCTAATTACTATATTTCTAACTAAGCGATAGCAATTGTATACATTCTATTAATATCCTCTTCTTCTTTCAACCAGTATGATAAGTACTTTTAAATCTATCTAATTCCGATAAACTTCAAACATCTTACACAAATAGAACAGGTAAGTACACAAATACAAGTTCACAAATACAAGTACACAAATAATACACAGAATTAGAAAATTTGTGCACTACAGTCCACCACTAGTATTTGGTGAACGCACTACAATTCTACAAATTTAAGTATATGGTTTCAAGTACTACAACCATAAAGAGAGATCTACAATTTACAAAGAACAATCTACAGATAACTACAAGGAAACTAGAATATGATAATACTATAAACAGACCAACAGACCAACTAATTATTTAAAAGACCAATAATTAGATCAAAAATTTTTATGCTATATTTACTTAACTTAATTGTTAGTATGATTTCAATTGCATCAGATATCAATAAATCATTTCAAAAATAGATAGTTGAGCAGACCATAAATTTCAAGAAATAATCATCAATAACTCATTATGAACTCAAAATAGAATAGTTGAGCAGACCATCAATTTTACTCATATGATTATAATACTTAATTGATTGATGTTGGGAGAATATCTTAGTATCATGTTTGAGTTTTGAAGTTTCCACTAATAAACTAGTTGATAATGTTATTTAATTAGAAATAGAAATGTTATTAGTTGTAAGTAAATTAGAAGAGATATATATCTGAATATATATTATAATTCAAAAATTTTTGTTCTTTAAAATTTATAAAATTCCTTTTTGTGACTTGTAATTATTCTAGCTAGTTTTGTGTTTAAACTTTAAAGAAGATAAGTTTTTGTGTAATTACTTATACTAATTAGTTATTAGTATAAACAAAACACAAAACACAAAACACAAAACACAAAACACAAAACACAAAACACAAAACACAAAACACAAAACACAAAACACAAAACACAAAACCAGATTTTAAACGCTTAGTAGTGTATTTCAATCTTGCGAATTTTTATTAAGTAAGTATATTAGAAGTTATCTATACTGATTGATAATTTTTGAACATTTAACTTATCCAGTCATAGAAGGTCCGCTATATTCCGCCAATCGATTATATTCTTATATATTTTTACTTAACTACAAATTGTTTATATTTAGATTCATAAAGACAATGAAATTGTATAGTCGGAAACTATCCATAGCTTCAATAATAGCCAATAATATACATATATATGTATATTTAGCACATATGAATATGCACTTTTTTCTTTGTTTTTTTCTTTGGGGTATAATAATCAATAGATTTGAGATTTCAAGTTTAATATTTAGCATAGTTTTCTTTTCTATCAAACTCATATGATGGTGCCTTTACATCATATTCATCAGCTGGTTCCTTTAAATCAAATCCATTATTTGGTTCATTTAAACTATATTGTGGATCATCATTACTAGTTGTTGGATTAACTGTAGTTTCAATTATTTTATTCTCCAATTCAAACTTTCTAGTAATAAATCCTGGATGCATAATTGCAAATAAAGATATGGCAAAGAACATTAATAAAGCATCAAAGAGATAGACAAATACAGCATGTCTAAAGCTAAAACCACAAAAACCTTGAGAATATTCAGCCATTCTAAAGATATTTCTAATTAGGAAAAGTATAATTATAGCATATGTACTCATAATATACATATTCCAATTATAAAATACAACTTTCTCCTGATAAACATTGGTATTAATTAATCTCTTTTGTGTAGAGAGTACAATTGTAAAGAAATATGCAAATATTAGAATTTGTAAGATAAATCCAACAATTGCTAATGCAGAACCAGCAGTTGGAGTACTTAAATTTAATTGTAATATAACACCAGATAATTCAAATGCAAATGAAATAAAATCACCAGTAAAGAAAATAATTGATTTTAAAAGGTAAGGGTTATGAGTAAAAGTTGAATCATTACAATGATTTGGGTCTAAACATTTTGTAAGACTAAAGAAGGCAATATGTACTGAAGCAGCAAATATTGAAGGTGTAATAATAACTTGAACTGATTGTGAACCATTACCTCCACTTGAAGGATTAAAATAACCAGTTAATTCCAATATACAACCAATGACTATCCAAACCATACAACTTGTACGTTTCCAACTTGCTAATCCTATATGAATAACACAAAGAAATGTGAATAATACACCAAAGAGTAATGATGCACCTCTTGAATAAACAATACCTTGATAAAAACCCATAGTATTTTGTTGAAAAGATTAATATTGTTGAATATAGAAATTGAATTGAATTAGATTAATAATTATTAAAATTATTGAATATTATAATTATTACTTCTTAATAGATAGATAATGTAGAATTAAATGTATAAACAATCGATAAATATTTATAAATATTCATGAGTATTTATAATAGTAATTATTATAATTGAGGTTATAAATTTGGCGCTTGATTAAAAAGAGCATTAGCTACAAAAAAAACATAAACATCAATTTTATTATTACTATAATTATAATACAAGTTAAAGTCAGTAGTAAGTAATACCTTATAGTTTACAATACAATTGATAAGTTGAATATTTATAAATAGAAACAATGTATATTTAACTTTGAAATTTCAAAACTCTAATAAAGTGTGTATAGAAAGATTGACAGTGGGATAAAAATAAATAATCCCAATTTTGAAAACGTTACTTACTATAATCGTAAACAGTAATAATAGTAATAACGGCAATAACAGTAACAGTAATGATAATAATAATGATACTGCTACTACTAATAATAATAAATTGATGAATGTTCCTTTCAATAACAAGCTCCAGAACTAGGAACCCTAGTGTATCAGGGCTTATTGACTTATTGATAAATAAGCAGGTTAATGGAGTTATGATCGAAAATTTCACCTTAATTTTTAATTTTAATTTTCCAATCTTAACATGAATCAGTTACTACTTATAGATTAATTAAAGATTACAATCATATCAAAAGTCACATCTTTTAACTGTCCCTTGGCAATCTTAGTCTTATTGTTACAAAAAGGTAAATAAAGGCACAATAAAGGTAATATATTAAGAGGTTTACTTATGATTATTTAACCGGTGTTTAATGAATAGTAATATAGTATACAGTATATAGATCAATAGATAATGATTTCAACACTTAAATGTTAAAACTTTTATCAATATATCATTTACAAGATATATATTATACTATAAAGAAT
The DNA here is from genome assembly GCA_030574595.1 of Ruyongia chambardii. Taxonomy (NCBI): domain Eukaryota; kingdom Fungi; phylum Ascomycota; class Saccharomycetes; order Phaffomycetales; family Wickerhamomycetaceae; genus Ruyongia; species Ruyongia chambardii. The sequence continues at coordinate 11,138 of JAJMFI010000084.1, forward strand.
CATCAACTAGTATATCAATCTTAATTATGTGTATTGATTGACTTTAGTGATTAGTATTAAACACAATGGTCTATTTATAGAATAGCAAGTATAAAAGAAAAAAAAAAAACCACTGTAAAAAAGCATCACAGTGCTACTAACTACCATGCGCGTTACAAAACCAAGAACCAATAAACTCTCTAAAACATTTTAATAAAATATATACGATTATTATTTATTATGATTTAGTATATGTTCTAATTAATCTTATGAATAGGTGTAAGCTTTAATTAAGATATATCTATTTTTGGAATATTGTTACCTTCTTCTAAAGGTAGAACACTTTTCCTATAAGAGACATACAAATGAACTACATTTGTATGGAAACTCATTGATTTCCGTTGATATAAAATTTAATAGATATTACAGTAACTGTGGTATTACTGTCTTACTGTATTACTGTAAATTTCAGTTTATACTACTACTAGTATTATTTTTATTATTTTTATATAGATATCGAAATAAACCTTAATAGATGTTCATTTTTAGTATTTCATAACACTTAACATTATATTCAATATACTTACAACTTATTCTCCAATTATTGAATATAAAATTTTATATTAGTACAATTCTATATAATCTATTATTATAAATTATAAATACTTATAAGCTTTAAAATCTATTGTGGATATCATTTTAACTAGTTACTAGTCAATGGATAAAAATTGTGTTCCTTTAGTTTTCCCACTATTTTGTTGCATCTTTGCACTTTTTGCTCCAAATTGAATAGCTCTCTTTGGTTCATCTGATATAAATGATAGATTTAACTTCAAAGATGCTAATTCTCTTAAGATTAATTTTGATATCTTATAATTAATTTCAATTTCTTCAGTTATATATTTAATGACCTTTTTTGATAAAAATGGATATCTAACTTCAACTCCATTATTAGAGATTACTTTATCATCTCTTTGTAAATTTCTTTCATGAATATTATTGATTTGTCTTGTTAATTCATCAATTAGACCATCTGTATCCTTATTTGCAAATTTATGATATCCACCAAATAATTCATCTGCACCAAGTCCACTCAGTAATACTTTTGCAGTTGATTGATAATTTTCTTGTTCAATAAAATATTCATCTTCAGTATTATTAGAATCAGAGTTAATAGGATTATATTTCAACTTATTTCCTTTACCCTTTGAAGCAAAATAAAATGCAATTGCAATTGAAAGATCCATTTCTGTATTCTTAGGATACATTAATTGAATAACTTTAGGTCTTTCAATCAAATATTCATCATATGATACATTAATTTCAATTAGGTTAAATGTAATCTTTGGATATATTTTACATAATTCAATCCATGATTTAATGGCTAATATTCTATCTGGTGCATCTTTTGGTAATAGACCAGTTCTTGGATTTTCAAATGCAACATTTAATAGATCAATAGTCTTATTAGAATGTGATTTAATATCATTTGTTAAGATATTGGCAGATATTCCTGCAATTACTGTACAATCAAGACCACCAGAGAATAATATAGAGAATAATGCAGATTGTGATTCATATGTTGTCGATGTTGTTTTCGATTGTTTTGTATTTGTTATAGAAGGTAATATAGTAAATGTGAATTTAAATGAAGAAGATGAATGGAATGGTTGAATATTAAATATACGATCCTTAACAGATTTGGTTAGAATCATCTCTAAATCATTTAATCTTTGAACCTTTTGTGAATAATCAATATCAATATTTGAATTAATTTTAAACTCTGTTTTATTTTCAATAATGTTTAAATGATTTAATTTAAATGAATATCTATAAATTTTAGAGACATCACAATCAATAAATTTACTTCGTATATCAATATCTGATGGTTGTAATGAACTAATCATGATTTCCCTAGTTCCATTAGAACTACAATCATCATTAATGTAACATACTAAACTTCTCTTACCTATGGGATCTCTTGTAAAATAGAGACAATCTTGAGCAACATCATATATTGTAAGTGCAAATTCACCCTCTAGACTATTTATAACATTAATAACGTGACCAGTACCATTATCAATATCTAATTGTTGTAGTATAAATTCAGTATCATTACCAGTAATTTCATCGTTATATAATTCACCATTAAATTGGACAATGTATCTTGAAGATCTTAAAGGTTGCTTAGTGAAAGGATACCTTAGAGATAGAACAGAGCTAAAGAATGATTTATTACTATCTATGATAAGATTTGATGCATAATTTGGACCTCTTGATATAATATCAGGTATGATTGAATTATATATGACATTATTATTATTATTAGCAGTAATGTTTGTAGATATACTACCACTACCATCTTCAATGATATCGACGAGCTCCTTTTCCTCAAATTCGTTGAATGAGTCAATCAGATCATTATTAGAAGTGTAATGGAACAATATTCCACACATTTATATCGGTTATGCGATCTGTTTGTCAATTTTAATAGTTGTTTAGTACTTGTAGTGTAGAGATGAGATTGAAAAATTAAAAGAAAAAATAAAAATTGCATTAACAAAAACTCAATTAACAACAAAATGAAGTGTTTAAAAACCAAATAATTTGATAGATTAATACTTAATAGTCTATAAACATTCCCAATGAGTGATGCTAAGAGTCAGGCCAGGCTGGATGCTATCAAAAGGGCAAAAGAAAGAATAGCTCAATTGAAACAAAAGAAGCAACAAGCTGCAATTTTGACACACAACTCATCAACATCAACATCAACTTCAATTCCAACATCAACATCGTTATCAACATCAATGAAGGATGATAAGATAGTGGGGAGAGGTCTAAACATTGAACTGCATCCATTATTAACAGGTCGATCTATATCTCCTGAACCAGTTGCTATACCCAGTACCAATCCAAATTTAGCCAATATTTCAAAGAGAGGGTTTGTTATAAATCCATACCTATCACAACAGACTGATGGTAATGGTAATAGTAATAATACTGGTATTAATAATAATAATAATAATAAATTAAGAGGTCATAAGAGAGAATTAGTATTTAATGAAAAGGGTAAATATATTAAACAAGCAGAAGAAATAAGGAAAAAGGCAAAGATTGAAGCATTAAAGGCTAAAATTGAATTAAATTTAAAGAAAGTTGGTTTAGAACCAGATCTGAGTATATGTGAAGATAAATATAGATTAGAATCACCACCATTAGTTGAATGGTGGGATGAACCATATGTTAATAATGATTATGAACATGTTAAAGATTATGAAGAAATTATATCGAAATATATTTTCCATCCAATTCCAATTAATGCACCATGGGAAAGACATTTACCAATACCTAAACCATTATTCTTAACAGAGAAGGAGATTAAAAGAATAAGAAGAAATGATCGATTAATCAAATATAAGGAGAAACAGGATCGTATTAAATTGGGATTAGAATTACCTGAGAAACCTAAAATCAAATTGAGTAATATGATGAATGCCTTAACAAATGAAGCAATTAAGGATCCAACATCAGTTGAACAAAGAATTAGAAGAGAAGTTAAGGAAAGAGAATTAGAACATTTAAAGAATAATGAATTAAGAAAGTTAACAAAGGAGGAAAGACATGAAAAGGAATTAAATAAATATGAAAAAGATTTAAATAAAGGATTCTTTTCAAATATCTTTATTGTTGATAAATTGATTCATCCATCACATAAGTTTAAGGTTGATATAAATGCAAAACAATTAAACCTTGTTGGAATTATATTGAATAATGATAAATTTAGTTTAATCATTGTTGAAGGTAGTGAAAAGAATATAAAGATATTTCAAAGATTAATGTTACAAAGAATCAAATGGAATGAAAGTTTCCAAATGATGAGTAATAAAGATGATAATGAAGACATAGACGAAGAACAAGAAGAACAACAACAAGGAGAAGAAGAAACATTAGATACCATTGATCTAAGTGATAATCAATGTGCATTATTATGGAGTGGTCAATTAAAGGAATTACATTTTAAGAAATGGACGATATTCCATAGCAATAACGATGAAGAATTAGCAATTAATGTATTAAAGAGATTTAATGTAGAGAATTATTGGACTGAAGCAATTATATTTAAGAGAAATCAACAATTACAAGATTACAATTGAACAGTTACAAGATTACAATTAAAGATCATATTTTTTTTTGAAATAGTAAATTAAGAATAGTATCAATAATATCTAAATCAATGTTTTATATACAGGGTTTCATTTCATTTCATTTGATTAATCTTTAATTGATATATGTTAATCTTTTTATTTTTCTTCTTCTCATTAGTATAATTTATTTTACCAATTTGTTTAATTAGATTTAATTTTGAATCTTGGCTAATATTTCAGTATCTCTAAATAGAATAACTTCATCATTACCAATTTTCAATGGAGAACCACCGAATTGAGGAATTAAAACGTGATCACCTGGAGCAACATTTGGAACAACCTTATTACCATTAGCATCTGTAAAACCTGGACCAACAGCCAATACAGTGGCTTCATTTAATTTTTGAACCTTATCCTCTGGAATATATAGACCGGATGCAGTTTTAGCTTCAGCTTTGACACGTTGAACTAAGACTCTGTCTAATAATGGAACAATTGATTTGACTGACTTGACAATAGACATGATTCTCTATTACTATGATTATTAATGATTGATTAAAGCTTTAATTGAAAGAATTTGATGAACGTTGATTTTGCAATTTGGATTTTTTTGTGGGAATTTTTCTGGTTCCGAAATTAAAAAAAAAAAAAAAAAATTGTTTCGAGAATATTCTGGACATCCGAACATTTTCTTTATTTATTCAATGTTTATATTGATTTATCTTCTTATATACTATATTATATTAAGAGTAGTTATGTATATATACTTTAATCTCTAGTAGTGGAAGTATTGAATAAACTAGATTACATTTAAACATACAATTCAGTAATGAGAGAAATATTTTTGATGACTAATCAATTACATAATCTGGAATAGCTCTTACAAAACAAAATTTAATCTTTAATTTTAATTACTTTATTTGTTGTTTATAAGTAATGAATGAAATAAATGAGTGATGAGTGGTGATAATAATAGTAGTAAGAGTAGTTTGAATTCATCATCCACAGAATCCATATCATCAATAAAGGAAATTCGATTTGATTTTGATCTATTCTTAAGACAATTACAGAGTAAGAAGGCAGATCCAATAATACGTTATATTAAATCATTTCTTAAACAGATTAATGAAACTAATAAACAATTAAGTACAGATGAACAATCTAAGATTGTATTAGATTTTAAAAATTTCATATTGGATAAGATGACAATTTATGAACCATTTTCCATAATGAATGAGATTGAGATTGATAATCAAATTAAACCAGGTTTAGAAAAATTAATAATGACAAGATTATTTGAAAGGACATATAGTCCAAATATACCACCTAATCAATTGGATGAATCACATAGAGATGATCTTTCATTAGATGATTCAATAATGATGAATTATAATAAGTATCCAAATCTATTACCAAAACAATTAGATCTTAATGAAAATTTATTGAATAAACCAGGTAGTATGAAATTTATTAAATTAGCCAGTATTGAACTTTTAAAGATTAATCAATTTAAGATACCAAGAGCCAAAATTATTTGTATATTAAATTCTTGTAAGATATTAATTCAATTGATTAAAAAATCTGATAATGCAAATGATAATGCAGATGAATTTTTACCATTATTAATATATACAGTTTATATATCAAAGATACCAAATCTTTATTCAAATTTATTATATATTGAAAGATTTTCATTTACAAAGACAAGTGAAATTGATTATTATTTAGTAACACTTAATGCTGTTGCTGAATTTATTAGAAACATTGATCAACATCTACAACTTTCATCAAGTACTACAACAAATACAACAACAAATACTACAACAAATACTACAACAAATAATACAAATACTACTATAAACACAACAACAGATACAACTATCAATACGGAGTTAAATAATAATAATATAACACTTTAACCTAATTATCCATCATTAATATTCATCTTTATAAATAAATTCTATATATTCATCCATATCCTTTATATTGTGTAAACAAAAAAAAACATGTATAATCCCTATATATATATATCTTTAATAAGATAGTACTATTACAATAACAATAACCATTACTAGTATATAGATTCTTATGAGATGATAATTCATAACTTGTTATAACAATACTATGTATACAATTATCAATTGTTTGTTCATACTAATTTTTTTTTCATATTAAAATGTATATGTATAGTATATAGAGTATATCCTTATTAGTAATAACGTTACTAATTAATATCAAAATTTTCTTACAAAACACTATAAAATTTAAATCATAATTAGCATTATATAAATATTCATATCGTATATATATCATTAGTAATAGAATATTCAATAATGAATCAATGAATAATAATATTACCTCTGTTTGTTACATTCTTATTTAGTTGCAAATTATTTCATTTCAAATTATTTAATTTCAGCTTTATGCAGGGCCAAAAATTTTAATAACTAATTACTATGATGAGTAATGTTAGTAACCGTAGTAACAGTAGTAGTAGTAACAGTTACAATAGTAATGGTAGTATGGTAGTATGGTAGTAGTATATATAGTAGTAGCAGTAGTAGTAGTAATGGAAATATGAGTTTAATATGAATTAATTTCTCGATACTCTTAAATTTGATGTGGGTATTAATTATAATATAAAATTTTTCTTCATAGAGTAGAACACTTATTAATAAGAGTAAGTAACCGTTTTAATTATCTATAAATTTGTAATTAATCTCTTATTTAATACAATTACTCGGTTTAAATTTTCTTAGTATCATAATTAAAGTATTTCAAACTCCATATATATTACTAATATTTCAAAATCAAACTCCATATCATCTTTATTAGTAATTAGTTGCTTAGGTAACAAGAAAGAATCATATATTCATATATGTCTATGTGCACAAAATTATAAATTAATTTATAAATATCTTCAACCATTGACATATATAACACTAATCTTTCTTTTAAAGATATATTAAAAGATTATAATAGCTCTAAGAGATGGTATTTACTCCAATAAAGGGTATTATTGGTGCTCTTCTAATACAATTTTCAACTACTAACTATTTTAGAGAAATTGGTTCAACTATTGGATTTAGTTCAATACTATATAATGCTACAATAAAGAGAAATATTAGTTCAATTTCAATAATTATTGGTCTATTCTTATCAAATAGATTCATGATTCAATTCCTACCTGAATTTAATCCAACTTCATCTATATTAACTTCTGATGGTAGTAGTGATGTTGGATTTAAGGTTAAAGATTATATTATTGCAGGTACATTGGTTGGATTTGGTACAAAATTAGGTCTTGGTTGTACATCTGGTCATATGATTAGTGGATTATCAAGATTAAGATTTAGATCATTAATAGCAACTATATTATTCTCAATATCTGCCATGATCACAAATTATTTAAATGATTCATTTAATAAATCAATTAAATCATTATATAATGACTCAATTATTGATAATGATTTAATTATTCATCCAAAACTCTTATTAACTATATTGATATCATCCTTTATTCAAGTTTACTATATATTACCAAAATTATCAATTCATTATTATATTAATAATTCTTCATTAAACTATACTACAAATAACAACAACAATAATAACGATAAAAACAGCAACAACAATAGAATTATTTATTCAATATTAAAAGTTTATAACGATACATTTAGTGGATTCCTATTTGGTTTAGGTCTATATATATCTGGAATGTCAAAACCATTAAAGACTTTAGGATTTTTAAATTTCAATGATTTTACTTTAATACTTATACCATTGTTTGTTATATTACCAAATGTTTATCTATGGACTGGTTATTATAATTGTAATATTAATAAGAATATTGAAACCAATAACAATAACACTAGTGACGATAAGAGCAACACAATATCAGAGGAAAATCATCATAATAGACCTTTGTTAAATGATAAATTTAACCTAAGTACATCCAATGAAATTAATTTAAAAATGATAATTGGTAATATATTATTTGGTATTGGATGGGGTTATTTAGGTCAATTTCCTGGTCCTGGTATATTAAATAGTTTCCACATTCATCTTAATGATTATAATCAAATCTTTTGGTTATTATCATTTATATCAAGTTATTACCTTGGTTCTAAAATTTAAATACTTTAAAAATTAAATAAAAGCTTTCTTGTACATAACTTATGACTACTAAGACTACTAATTACTCTTCATTTAGAGCATTTGTAAACAATTAACAATTTTGTAATATTATCATTATAATTATCTAAAGTTTGTTGCAACTTTTTCTAAATCATCAATGTTCACTGAATCACTCATTTTATCACCAACTAATATAACTTTTCTAATCTTTTCGATTTCATCATTAACAAAATTAAATTTTAAATCTATTAGATGTACCAATGTATTTAAAACTTTATCTAACAACATAACGTTGACAATTTTATCATTTTCTTCTTCAACAATTATTAATTGTAAAATTTTATCAATTAAATCAAATCTTTCAATATGTTTAATCATATCATTATTTAGACCAGTACTTAATATAGAGTTTAATAATGATAATGTTTTCAATATTAATCTTTCCTGTGTCTTATCTTTTGAATTTGAATCAATATTTTCTTGTTGTTGTTGCAAGATTGGTCCTATTAGATCCCAACCTTCAAATCTTTTAACAGCTTCTTTATTGTTTTGGATTAAATTACTTAATGCACTAATTGCCTTCAATTTACATGATTTGGAAGTTTCAAATTTGGACTTATCAGTTAATATCTTAACACCATCATGATTGACTAAATCTAATTGTGATTTTTCATTATTTTGAATAGAAATTGCAATGATTCCATATGTTAATTCTCTAATTTCTTCATTTTTATCATTTAATAAATTAATTAATAGCTTATCCCAAAGTTTTAAATTTTCAATATTATTTGCATTATCCAAATTTTCAATTAATAATTCAAAACTCTCTAAAGAAATAATTCTCTTATCATCTTCAAGATCTAATGATATAGCAGATTCAAGTTTTTCAACCATTAATGTTGGATCATCCTTAGTTTGAAATAATTTAGCCATTAATTCAGGTGATGGTTGTGCTACTTTACCCTTTAAT
>JAJMFI010000084.1:20468-41648 GCA_030574595.1 Ruyongia chambardii
ATATACTCATCACTAATTGTAATAGAACTTTCCAGATTAAAAAAAAAAAAAAAAAAAAGAACTAATACTAAGATTTCCCAAAATAGTAATTACTATATTAGGTATATTTATCTTCTTTTTAAATTTTTCATATAATCAAAGATGAGTATTTTCTTAACTCCAGTTACTGTTAAACAATACATTATATATTCAAAAAGCATTGATCATGTCTGAAGAGGATAAACCAACTGTACCCATTACCGATGAGAACTCTACTAATGAGACAAAGCAATCCAGAAAGAGTTCAAAGAAGGGATCTAGAAACCCTGTTGATATTACACCAGAATTTATTGCTGAACAAAGAGCTAAGAGAGAAGCCATTAAAAAGGCTAAACGTGATGCAATGATTGCTAATGGAATTGATCCTGATCAAGTGGATACTCCATCTGATTTAAGATTTATCTCTAGACCTATGCTTACAATTCCAAATGAACATCATGCAATTTTTAACAATAGATCAAGCATTAACGTTAAAATAATGACTTATAATATATTGGCTCAAGCATTAATTAGACGTACACTTTTCCCAACTAGTGGGAATGCATTGAAATTTATAAAGAGATCACAAGTATTATTAAAGGAATTTAAACATTATGATTCTGATGTTCTATTATTACAAGAAGTTGATTACGTCCAATACAATTCATTTTGGAAAAATGAATTACATAAGTTAGATTATGAATCAATCTATAATAGGTATCCTGATAAGAATCATGGAGTTGCAATTTTTTATAAATATAAGAAGTTTGAAGTTACTGATAGAATGTTAATAAATTATGATATTGAAAAATCTGGTGAAATATTACCAAGGACAATTACTAAAAATGTTGGCTTAATCGTTTCATTAAAGTTTAAAGATCAAAATATTTCTAATACGTCTTCAAAGAAGGGTATTATTATTGGTACAACACATTTATTTTGGCATCCATTTGGAACATATGAAAGAACGAGACAAGTCTATGTAATCTTAAAAAAATTTAAAGAATTTCAAAATAGAATTAAAATCCTACAAGGTGGTGAATTAAAGGATTGGTTTACATTTTTTGGTGGTGATTTTAACGTTCAACCATTTGATGCTCCATATCTTTCAATAACTTCTAAACCAATTCAATATGATAATCGTTGTAAAAGAGTGATTGAATGTTCCACATCATTTACTTATTCTAAATTAAGAGAGGGGAATGATGTAGAAGATCAAGAGGAAGGTGGTAATATTGAAAAATATGGTGAAAATCAACCAAAAGATCCTGTTCCTCAAGAATTCATTGCCACTCAAGAACAATCAAAGATTGTTAAAGATATAGAATCATTACATAATTCTCAAGATATGAGAGCAATTTCACTATATTCATCTGCATATAAATATGTTCATCTTGAAAATTCTAATATTGATAATGATAAGGGAGAACCAGAGATATCCAATTGGGCTCATACTTGGAGAGGTCTATTAGATTATATATTTTATATCACTGATTGGGATCTAAAATCTAATTCTCAAATTAAAAGTTTGAAAGAATTTGAAGAATTAAGTGATATTAGAATCAATTCTTTATTAAGAATGCCACCTGGAAAGGAAATGAGTGAACATGGTCAACCACATGAAGGAGAATATCCAAGTGATCATTTATGTATGATTGCAGATGTTGACTTATTCTTATAAACGATCAGGGATATAGTTGCAAAAGGAAAAAAATTATAATACAATTATTAATAAATATTCACATTAGTTTATAATATCAATGAAGTACAATTAATTAGAATATATGTTAAGAGTAGACGTTGATATATTATACGATAATATTAGACAAAAAATTAAAAGAACAATAATTAAAACAATAATCTATAAATAAAAATTGAACCTGTTCATGAAGATAGTAAGATTCTACATCTTTTTCTTCTTCTGCTTTATAACAACATTTATACCAAAATTTCGAACACTTAACCATACTTCTTCATCAACTACTTTTGGAAGTTTTCTACCATAAAGACATTGATCCACTAACCACATACCAACAATAAAACTAGTTCTATCCATGGTACCATCTCTTCTTGTATCAACTAAATCCCATATTTGTTTCAACATTTCATTTGACAGTTTACTTCTTTGCCAAATGTTACGAATGACTATATTACACATTAAATTTTGTTCAATTGATTGTGTTGGATCAGTTAATGAAGTATTTGTTGATATTTGTGATGCCTTTATTGCATTATTGAACTGATCAGGAATTGGAACATTATAGTTTAATGTATCCAAATCAACCATATTCATATATAGACCTTTATTAGTAACCCATACACTTTCATATCTTTTCCTTTGTATCTCATTCACAAATTCTTTATCGGTATGATGTTTCCAAGGTTTGTCTTCATTGAATTTTTTCGAACCTTTCTTTTCCTTACGCATTGTTGTCTTCAATTGAATTGGCTTTTGAATTGGAGTTAATAGTTCTTTACTATCATTATAGTTTAGATGATGATGATGATGATGACGATGATGATCTTCATCAATTACTAAATAATTTGAAGGAGCTACAGCTATGGCAGATTTTAGACCCTTTTTAATCATATGTTTAGCATTCTTTCTAAATCCATTCATATGATGTCTTTTCTTTTTAATCTCCATTGACTCTGAATCAAGATTTAGTGGATACTGTGGTAGTCTTTCATCATCAGGATCAACTAATGTACCATTATTTTCATCAGGATCAAATGTATTATCGAAATTGTTCTTATGGTAGTTATTAGTAGTACTACTACTACTGTTATTATTATTATTATTGTAATTGGCGATATCAGTTCTAGAAATATCTGAGTCATCAAGAGTTGAATGATTCAAATCAAAATCAGGTGGAGGTTTCCTCTTTGGCGAGATTGATCTCTTTTGTTGTTGTTGTTGTTGGTATGAGACTAATGGTGATGATACCTGTGGTTTCGCCAAACTATTAATTCTTGAAGAAAATTCTGGAGAATTCTGGGAATTCATACTATTATCAAGTTGAAATGATAAATTTGGTGATCCTGTTACTAATAATGGATCAACAGTTTTAGAGTCATTTAAACTTGGTGGTGGTTTTCTTATAAAAGCAGGTCTTGGAGACTTATTTGATCTGCTTGTTATGCTATTAAACGGATTACTAAATGATAATGACGTAGGAGACTGGATTGATGTATTTGAATCCGATGAAGTTGTAACTTGTGGAATAACAGCAGTAACCGGTACGGCTGTATTAGTTTTATTGGATGACTTTTCAATAATACTTTGTGAAGAATTCTGTGGATAGGATATTGGTGGTTTCAGTAGTAACTCAGCAGGAATACCTACATCATCATAAACATACTCATTATCAATATCGTTATCAATATCATTATCATTAGAAGTACTGTTTTCGTGATCAATATTATTTTCACTTCTATCATTTAGTGTTGTTTGATTCAACCTTGTCAAAAGGTTGTCATTACTTGACTCGTTCGAACTGATTGGGTGTCGTAAACGTGAAGCTGGGGATGGAGATAATGGTCTTGACCTTTCGAACGATGATCTCAATCCTATATTATGGACATTATTACCGTGGTTTAAGTTAACATTTTCATAATCTCTTGAACCGCTGCGGTGACTTATATTGCTATCAGTTGAATAAACTGAGTTGATGTAAAGATCAGGATCACTATATGGAATGACAGGAGAATGTGTTTGAAATTTCAAAGGTAGTGATTCAATAGATGAGTTCATTGATCTTGGAGATGATGATAGAGCTGATCCCATAGATGGACTTGATTGATTCTTATTAATGTTATTTATGAAATTATTAGTATGAATATTCATATTGTTATTATTGGTATTAATATTATTCTTATGACTATTATTGACAAAATTTCTATCAGATACTTTTGAAGATTTCGAATTTCCAGCACTGGGTATTATAGGTGGTGGTAAGAGATATTCAGCAGACCTTGAAGCAGCTAAATTAGCAGCCTTTAATGAGACCATGCTATCTAATTGTATATTATTTGTAGTGGTATAGCCCGGTATTGGAATTAATGCAGGTGATTTTGGATGAGATGAGACTGATTTCTGACGTAAATTGGAACTTACACTGGAAACACTATTCTTCTTCAATGGTTGAGTGAATGATGATGAAGAACCATTAATAGAAGGCCTCTGAACCTTTGATATAGATACTTGATCTGCTGTTACTGGAGGTATAATGGCATGTTGAGAACTATTAAAAGTTTGTGATGATGCTGATTGTTTGTAAACCTTTGTTGCTGTTACTGGTGTTGATCTTGATGCTATTGACACTGATACTCTAGACGGTGTCGTTGTAGATGAACTAGAATGATTTGGTGAGACATTGATATTCTGTGAACCATTATGAGGAGAGCTAGTAGCTCTACTAAATGAGAGAGCTGCAGTTTGAGCTGCGATAAGGGATGAAGGAGATGGCTTATTTGTATGTTCCACTTGCAGTTTATTAGAATGCAGAGGAGGAATGGTATAGCTATTCTTTGTTCGCTTCCCACTCAAAAGACCCATCTTGCTTCCCTTAATCCTGAAGCTTGAGTAGTTATAAAGTTGTTTTGATAAGTTCAATTATTGAAGAATTTGTTATTTTTAGTTACTGCAGTAACATTTTTTTTTTTTTTTACTGAAAACAAAACAAACAAGTAAATTGATAAGTAAGTAAGTATCATCACCAATTATATAACTATCATTATCTCATTATACACTATAGACATATAAATTACTATATTAACACATCATATACATAGACTCAGACTCAGAGTTCATTAAATAAGGATCAGAATATCAGAATATGCTTAATCCTTCCAGTATAACAGATGTGCTCACACAGGGAACTCGTCCAGTACCTACCACTTCAAAATCCATATTATCAGCAGCTTTGCTATCATTTACAGGTACTCCAATTGCCAATAGTTCTCATAGTTTAATTCCTGATACAAGTTTAAAGATGTACTCTCTATATGCTACCAATAGATATGCACAGGCATTCCATGACTTGATCACAGAGCAATTGGATAGTGGGGCTGTTGTTGGTTCTGGTTCTATTAATGGTGGTGATTCAACTACTAATACTAATACAGGAACTAGTGGACCAATTGATGAAGATGGTAATGAATTAGGTTCAAAGAATGAGGGTAATGAGTTAATTAAATCTGAAGGTCTTGGTCAATACCAAATTGATGGATATATACTGTATATAAAAAAGATTGATAACACTGATTATTTGATTCTATTAATTGCTGAAGTTGGTTATCCTTTAGGCATAATAAGGTTAAAAATTGAAAATTTAATTGATGCATTCCAAGAGTTGAAAGATTTTGCATACATTGAAGACTAATATAATTTAAATTATTAAGGAAAAGATGGAAATTGTATATATCCAGAGTGTGTCATCAACATATAGTTGATGTTTTAACTGATGATGATGATAAAAAATATTACTATTTTGTTTGAAAGAATTAACTCTTGATGAAGATTTAATATCATCATATATTACATTACCATTTGTTTCCAAAAAGAAAAAAAGAGAATAATGAACATTAAGAAATTATATGATTGTATAATTTGTCTACCAGTTGTAGTTTTACAAATGTATTAAGTTAATCAATAATAACCATTATATAGAACGAGATCATTAGTATTCGATCTAGTTGTAGAAAAGGGAAAGGCTAATATATTTAAATATTTGATTCATATTTTATTTTATATAAGTTGTTATACCAATCCTTAATTAAAAGCTTTGTTTATGATAATAGTTATGGTGACGACATAATAATAATTAGGTAATGTGATAAGTAGTGACTAATGGTAGTTTTAATGGTTTCATTTTTGTTTATACCTTTTCAAATTGATTTTGAATTGACTTCCATATCAGAAATACCTTTATTGGGTATCATTTCAATGTTAACAATACTAGATGATTTCATATTAAATGATTTATCAGAATCATTATATTTCAATAATCCTAATACAGTCCTCTCTTTCTCAGTGAATGAATCATAATAGTCATAATCATCTGATATTCCAGCTTCGTCAATTGGGTAAAAGCGACAAATAACATAATATGTAATAAAAGCCATAGTGAATGCGAAGAAAGTATCACCATAATAAAAGTTCATAATACCTTTAGCACTCTTAGGGAAACTTCCTAATGCTGAATATGCTAAACCTGGTAATCCAAGTCCAAGGGGTACAATTATAGCTGCGAATGCCCTAAGATTGAATCCATGAGTATAATAATAAGCGCCTTTTAATTTAAATGTTTCTGAGATTCTAATCTTACCTTTTCTTATTAAGAAGTAATCACATATACTAACTGCAATGATAGGTGTTGTAATAACACCAAATGAACTCATTACTGTAATAAAAGTTGATTGTGAGTTATAAAATTTCCAAGGAAAACAAACCCAAGATAAGGCAGCAGTAATTACACAACCTCTCTTAACATTGATATACTTTGGGAAAACTCCTGCTAAATCCATACCACCAGAGAAACCTGAAACAACAGCACCACATATAACCTGAGAAAATACAAAGGTAAAAGCAATAAATGTTGCTGCACATCTGGTTTTAGCATCATAATGGATATCTAACCATTGTTGAACAATATCAGTTGGAATCCACATTTGTGTGCCATAAATCTTTTCAGTGGTAGATGCCCCAATAATACCAAATAATGGGACCAAAACTGTTGGAATAGCTAATGCTAAGGTAGTCCCAAAGAATAATTTCCATTTTGAAGATGAAAACTTTGAGAAATCAGACTCATTTAATGAACCTCCTGAAACTGATCCAAACCAAATGTTTATTAAATATATCCATGCCCAACCTCTATCTGAACTTCCCAAAGTTGATTTTTGTTGGAATAAAGTTCCATAACCATCTGCTTTGTTAACTAAGAAGATAATCATACCCATCATGGAGATACCACAACTGAAACATGCTATCATCAAGGGAACATTGAATTTATGAGGTTTGGCAAAATAGCAGAAGCATGATATAACTTGAAATACTACATAACCAACAAAGTCTCTTGTTGTTAAATCTTGCGTTAAAGGAATTGTATTTCTCAATTCTTTGAAGTTATGTGACCATGCAGATAGTAATAATGTTACAGATAATCCACCAATCCAAGCATTTGAAGCATAATTGACAATGGCTAATAGAATTCTTACAAGAATACCCAACCCTGATCCATAAATTCCAAAAGTCATTCTTTGAGAAAGTGTAAATCCAACGTGCCATTTCGAACCTGGGAAACTATTTGCAAGAGTAATAGCTGTGGTAATACAATCACCAATAATAAAACAGATAACAACTTCCCAAACTGCCAAACCCATTGATAAAAGAGAACTAGCAGATATCCAGGTACCAATTGTAAGCGAAATAATACCCCAAAATGAAAAATTTGACCAAAAGCCCCATATTCTTTGATCTGGTTTAACTGGTTCTAAATCTGGATTTTCCAAGACTGAAATCGTTTCTCTTTCTGAAACTGGGACCTCTAAATATTTGAAACCTGTATTAAAGACGTTTGTTATTAACTTCCTCATATTCTGTTAATATACTGAGAATGTATCTCAAATGATGAAGATTCTTGTTAATAATTATTTTAATTTAAGATCTGTTTCCATATTTGAAATACATAGAGGAATCATCTTTAGTTTTATAAGTACTGAAAATATGGTCAATAAGGAAATTAGTACTCCAGTCCAATATTATTGTCTAGTGTAAGAGTCAATTTATTTGTATGAACTTATAATGAATTGTATCGATTATTTGCGGAACTTTGAAAAGCTGATTTCAATTTAACCACTGTATTTGCATACTTTGGTCGTGTGGCCATCTTTCCTCAACAAGGAAATCTGGGCCGAAGATTATGAGCATTATACTGAATATTCTTAAATAAAGGCATAGTATATACAATTTAGTAGGTTAAATGGTTTAATTTAGTCTACATTGAAGCCTAAGATTTGATTGTGATATTGATTATCAACAGTTATTAACAAAATATTTTGTATATTGTATATGAGATTGGTTTAATGCTGATGTAATGAACATTATTGATTTATTTAACTATATATGAATTTATATTTAAATCGAGAATGTTATATTTTAAAATCATTCGTCTATTTATCAGTCATTGTTGAGATTATTTGTAATCCAGTTACCCTTTTTTCTTTATCTGTACTTGATGAAATAACTTCAAGTTCAGTATTTTCCTTATTTGAGTCTAGATCTTCTTGAATATCAGGGTTATATGGTAATAGACCAAGTCTATTTCTCTCATCTTCAGTAAATGCATTAAAATAATCATATTCATCAGAGATTTGTGCATCTTTAATTGGCCAGAAATAACAAAGTACATAGTATAAGAAAAATGACATGGAAAATTCAAAGAAGGTATTACCATAATAAAAGTTTAAAATTCCTCTACCGCTGGATGGATAGCTCCCTCTAACTGCAAATGCTAGACCTGGTAGACCTGGAATTATTGAAATCCATAGAGCAATATATGCTCTAATGTTAAAACCATATGTATAATAATAGGCTCCCTTTACTTTGAATGTTTCAGAAATTCTAAAATTCTTCTTTCTTATCAAAAAGTAATCACAAACACTAATTGCAATAATTGGTGTTGTAATAACACCAAAGGAACTAATAACAGTAATAAATGCAGATTCTGAGTTATAAAAATTCCAAGGCAAGCAAACCCATGATAGAGCAGCAGTCAACCATGCACCTCTCTTAATGTTTATATATTTAGGAAGAATACCTGCCAAATCCATACCACCTGGGAATCCACAAGTGACAACATTTAAAGATATTTGAGACCAAATGAAAGTCAACGCAATAAATGTTACAGCACATCTAGTTTTACCATCATAATGAATTTCTAACCATTTTTGACAAATATCTGTAGGAATCCACATTTGTTCATCATAGATTTGCTTAGTGCATGATGCTGCAACAATAGCAAAGATAGGAATCATTGTTGGAACTGTCAATGCTACTGATGTACCTAAAAATAATTTCCATCTTGATGAAGAATATTTGGAAAAATCACATTCATTTGTACTACCACCACTCTAAAATGAAGTATAATTATAATTATTGTTAGTATTTGATGTGACAATTATAAAAATTATTTGGTAAAAATCATATAAGTATATGTTTTAACCATTAAAAAACATTATATAAAATAAAATTGCACTTACAACACCTGAGAACCAGATGCTTGTTAGATAGCAACCAGCCCATGCTTTATCAGAATTACTTAAAGTTGATTGTTCAGCAAACAATGTACCATAACCATCTGCTTTATTTACCAAATATATAATCATACCCATCATTGAGACACCACAAGCGGCACATGCAACAATTAATGGAATGTTAAATCTATAAGGTTTTATTGTATAACAAAATGCTGAAATTACTTGAAATACAACATATCCAGTAAAATCTCTTGTAGTTACATTGGCAGACTCAGGAATAGTATTGGCTAAATTTTTAAAATTCCAAGACCAAGCAGATAATAATAAAGTAACAGAAAGGCCACCAACCCAAGCATTTGCAGCATAGTTTACAATGGCTAATAAAATTCTAACTAATATACCAAAACCTGAACCATAGACTCCAAATACAGCTCTTTGTTGTAATGTGAAACCAACATGCCAATCAAAACCTACATAACTATTAGCTAAAGTAATTGCAATAGTGACAAAATCACCAATAAAGAAACAGATAACGGCTTCCCAAACAGTTAGACCTAAAGACATTGTAGAGCTTGCTGAAATCCAAGTAGTGACACAATATGAAATGATCCCCCAAAATGCAAATACTGAAAAGAAACCCCATGTTCTTTCTTCTGGTTTAACTGGTTCTAAATCAGGATTTCTCATAACAGAGATGGTCTCTCTCTGTGAAACAGGAATTTCAAGAAATCTAAAGAAGGTTCCAACCTTTGATTCAACTTGTGTAACATTCATGTTGGATATTAATATTGCTTTTGATAGTATAATTATTATCTCATGTGTTTTATACTTTTAAATGAAAATTTTGAGTCTTATTGGTATATTGTGCTTATTGTAGAATCTTGTTTGACTTTATATACTAAGTAGGAGATGTTCAAAAGATGATTATTCGTTTATGGCTTTGATAGACTGAGAAATTATTCACCACTAGTTTTCATTGTATACTATTCAGAAATGAGAGCATGTTTCTTTTTCTACTTTTTTAATTTTACTCTTCATTTCAAATATTATGTTTTGCTTAACAATGGTATATAACAATGTAAGTGAATAAATTAATTCACCATTTTATACGCATACTTTAGTTATGAGAATTCTCGGATTTTATACTACGTTATACGTGTTATACCTGAGAATATTGACCTCTAAAGTGTTATTTGTTCTCTTTATAAGGAATCATGTGAATTGAAAAGAGTCATCATTGGTCTGTGATATTCATATAACGGTTCTATTTGGAGTAGATCTCTCGGTAGTAATTAGTATTGGATGCCTTTTAATACTATGTGGAAGTCGGACACATAATTCTCAATTTTGAAAAAAGATACAATCGTAGCATTTCTTATATACTATCTCTGTAAAGGTTTGATATAATATGGCATTAATTCAAAGTTTATACTTGGCTGTTTTATAGCTTTTTCAAGTTGTTTAAAACTTAATAACTCATATACAGATTTTTTTTATGACCTTAAAGATCAAAAAGTAAAACAGCTACTAGCAAAGACCAATTCTATATATTTGTTGAATCATATGGCAAATATATATATATATAACTTACTACATTTAGACCAAACAATATCATGTACATTCAATCAATTGAAGAACCTGATGATTATTAGTTTATATATATGATCATGTGTTCTTAATTATTTTATTATAAACCTTATACTCAACGCATATAACACTAGAACCATAAAAAGTAGATTATTAAACGTCATTTTGATAATGCATTTGCTATTATCTTATGATTTTAAGGTATTTTAAACACTGTTATGATCAGCATCACTATAATCACCTTCATCACTATTATCTAGTGAATGCTATTGATATAAAAGTAATTCTAACTCAATTTAAATCTTTGACATATTCTGCCAAAACAAAAAATTATAAGTGGAATAGATGTAACAAACATTGATTTAATTTAACTCTGGTAATTTTAAAGAGTTGTTGGTAATGCCATAAAGGTTATATATTTGGAACATTGTTCAAAAGTGAAGGCAGTAAGTAGTGTAAATTCGTTATATAGACAAATTCTATTAATTTCTTGTAGCATTGAATCAGTAATATCAGTATCAATTAGAAACAATAATACAGCATTTTTACCAACTAAAGGTTTCATTCTATCTGTTATATATTCTGGCTTTAATTTGAAATATTTTAAACTAAGAAATAAAACTGTCCTTGTACCTACCAAATAATCATATTGATTTACCTTTGATGTAAATGTATAATTGATGGAGGTAAGTGTATTTAATAACTTATTTTGTTTTTGAACTTCATTTACAAGTACTGTTGCAGGTTTTCTTGATTTTTTGGTAGCAATAGAAACGTCAACATTAATGGGAGTTCTTGTTCTTTTAACTGAAGATTGTTGTTGATATGATTCTTGTTGCAATTGTTTTAATCTTTGATCTCGACTTTCACCTTCACCCTGATGTTGATGTTGTGCTTGTACTTGTGATTGATCATTTGATTGCAGAGCTTGATTTGAATCACTATTAATAGCTTTATTCTGCTGCGCCTGTAATCTACTCAGAACACTTGAGAACGAAGTTGAATCTACTGTATCATCACTCATATATACATATATATGTACTTATATTTGTTGTTAAACTGAAATACATATATAATGTAAGTGTCAATTGAAAAGGGTTATAGTTTAAATATTGATTTATTGCTAGTAAATTATGATATTACATAATCAATTACATAATCAATTACATAAACAGAAAGTAATATCGTCAAAAGGCCAGACCAGTTACTTTATTCTTACATTGACTCCAATATTGATGAAAGAACTATATAGAGCAATAATATTTAATATTAAATGTCTCAATTACTACCTCTAACATTAACATTGATATTACTACTACACTCAAATTATCCACTGGGTGTATTCACGTGACTCTGTGCTCAAGTCAAAGATAGAAGAAAAACCTGGACACCATCATCAATGTTAATGCGAAAAAAGCCAATATAAATTATAATCAGAATCAGTAAATTCTGACTCTTATTTGATCTTTTTAGAAATTACAGATTAAAATAATATAAGTAAAGGATAAATAGTATAATGGCTCAATCATTAGAACGTACTGAACCTCTATACTATGGTGCAGGTCCTGCTCTTTTACCTACTTCAGTTCTTCAAAAGGCTGCCTTAGATCTTGTTAACTATGAAAATTTAGGATTAGGAATTGGTGAAATCTCACATCGTTCAAGTCCTGCTCAAAAAGTTATTGATGATACTAAAGCTAATTTTGTTAAATTAATGAATATTCCTGATACTCATGAAGTATTCTTCATGCAAGGTGGTGGGACTACTGGATTTTCATCAATTGCTACTAATTTAATGGCTTCATTTGTAAAGAAAACAGGTAAGAAGGGTAAGGCTGCCTATGCAATTACTGGTACTTGGTCTGATAAAGCTCATGGTGAAGCCAAAAGATTAGGTATTGATACTCAAATATTAACTAATTCAAAGACAACATATGGTAAATATACAAATATTCAACTTTTTGAAGATTGGATTAAACCAAATCCTGAAGAGACTGCTTATGTCTATTATTGTGATAATGAAACTGTTAATGGTGTTGAATTCCCATTTGTTCCACAATTTGAAGGAATTGAAATTGTTGCTGATATGTCATCAAATATCTTATCAAGAGAGGTTGATGTTTCCAAATATGGTGTTATATTAGCTGGAGCTCAAAAAAATGTTGGTTTGGCTGGGTTAACCATCTATATTATAAAAAAATCATTATTAGATCAAGCATCTGATGATGAATTAAAGGATCTTGGTATTCCATTATCACCAATTGCATCTCATTTCCCAACAGTTGTTAAGAATAATTCTGCTTATAATACAATTCCAATCTTTACATGTCATATTTTGAAATTAGTTCTAGATGAATTAATTTCAAAAGGTGGTGTTAAGAAACAAGAAGAAATTAATAAGAGAAAGGCATCTAAATTATATGCTGCTTTAGATTCTTATCCTAATTTATATAATTTACCTGTTGATAAATCAGTTAGAAGTGAAATGAATGTTGTCTTTACCATAAATGGTGAAGGGTTAGAGGATGAGTTTTTAAAATTAACAAATACAAAGAAAATGTCTGGTTTAAAAGGTCATAGATCTGTTGGTGGTATGCGTATTTCATGTTATAATGCTGTTAGTGAAAATGCTATTGATTTATTGATTGAAGTAATCAAATCTTTTGGTGATGCTCATAAATGATCATACTTCATGCCTAAATATCAAACGATTAAATTCTATATAGGACTGTTCTATAATATAATATATTAACTTACTTTAGATAATGAGAATTCAATTTGCTCAAATTTAATCGATTTCTTTCAAATAATAGCTACAATGTTTCGAATAAGTATTATAAGACATTAATCGTATTAAAAATTTTCAACTGTGAAAATTATCAATAACTAGCCGTTCATTAGTATAAATATATAATATGTTTTTTTTCTATAGTAATTAATATCATGATATATGCATATATGTTTGTGTTTATATTTGTGATTGTGATTGTGTGTAATGTAGGAGTGATCATAAAAATTTTCTATTTTTTTTCTTTTTTATAAATATGTTGATTATGGTAATATTCAATCAATTGTAGTGATAATAATTATGGTATTAATATCAAATACCAAAATAAAATTTACTTCTTTCATAAACATAGAATGAACAAGCTACCATTGGTACTACTTTTATATAACCAATACTTAGACCAATATAAAACCCCTTTAAACCTCTTTCTTTCCAAATAATTGAACAAATCTTTCTAATTGAAATAAATTCACCATTATTAACTCCACCAACTTGTAATCTTCTTCTAATAACTTCGAATGGATATGCAGCAGTTTGTGAAAACATACCAGCAATACCACCAGCAAATAATTGAGCCCAAGTATTCAATGGAATTCTATGTTCATGAGTATGTTTATCCTTTGGTTTTAAATCATCTAAATTATTGGTATTATTATTGTTATTAGTATTATCATTAGGGTGATGAGAAGAGTGATGATGAGAATGTAGAGTAATAGGTTCTGTACTTAATATAGCAGCTTGATCAATAGTATACTCTGCAATATATGGTGATCTAAGTATATCATGAACAAAATCATGAGTCCAAAATGATACACCAGCATATGGTATCATTCCTACTATAGTTGGTATAAAACCTCTATAAAAATTTGTTAATTTTGAAATATTTAATGGTACATGATTCTTAAATGAATTAATTAATTTCATATTTGGATTAATCTTTGGATTTTCATTATAAATTGTTTGAATTGAAGTTATTAATTTCCCATGTTTATTCTTTAATTGTAATTTAATTGGTGGAGCAGTTGTTGCCCTAATCAAATTCTTATCAACTTTTTTAGTATCAAATGCCAATCTAACTCTAATTAAATCTAATGGATAAGTTATAAATACAGAGCAAAGACCAGCAATTGAACCTGATAATAATCTTCTGATTGAAGTTTCATAATCATCATTCGGTATTAAAAATCTTCTAATTTGTTCATATGCAACAAATTTTATTGCAGCATATGGGAAAATTCTTAAAATTGTTGCAGAATTACCTTGATAAAATCCAGCTAAACCATCATTCTTATATATAGCACTACTTGCTCTAAATAGTCCTGTTATTGAACCTGAATATTTAATGTATAAGGGATTTGAAGTTTGGAAAAGAATCTTTACTCTATCCAATGGAGCAATTAAAGTCTTTGCAGTACAACCTGCAATTCCACCAGATATCCCAGTCTTTATTATATATTCTGGACTACTCTTATCCAATGAAGCTCTATGTTCAAATGGAGTAGAATCATCAGCATTGATCTTAGTATTATTAATGATGGGGCTAAGTTTTGTTGAATTATTTAAATATTCAGATTGTGAAATTGATGAGGATGGCATGGTGTTTAATTATGATATGATGATGGAGGTCTATTGAGAGTTGTGAATGAGAATGAGAATGTGTATGTATTTTCTTTCTTTTTCTTTTTGAGCAGAGGTTCTAAGTGATGTTTCTATGTATTGTTATATGGATATTAACTAGTCTATTGACTATTATTATTATTATTACTATTATTACTATGTATTTTAATTATAAATGTATTTGCTTATTGTTTTTACTTAATTATAAAATTTCGTCTTAAAATCCATCTCAGTTTTTTTTTTTTTATTTTTTTAATTCTTTTTATTTTTCTCTGCGGAGCCAAATTTTGTTCTTTTAATGAGACTAATTTGAAAACTGTCTGGTGATGACAGTTGATAGTGATAGTGATATTGATACTGTTGAAGTTGAGTGGAAGCTGTAGTTGAAGTGTTGGGTGAAGAATTGGTATACTGTCTAATATTATATGCTACATGATACTACTGTTCTTTCATTCGAATTGTAATAAACAGTTTCTGGTAACGCTTTTATTTCCAATTCTCTCTTTGATTTGGTTCTATAGTTGAAGAGACTTTTTTTGTTTAAATAAGGTCTTATATATTATCTACGTATACGTTTAAATCAAACAATTATATAACA
Organism: Ruyongia chambardii; assembly: GCA_030574595.1. NCBI lineage: Eukaryota > Fungi > Ascomycota > Saccharomycetes > Phaffomycetales > Wickerhamomycetaceae > Ruyongia > Ruyongia chambardii. The sequence goes on from JAJMFI010000084.1 coordinate 36,338, forward strand.
AATCATCATCATTAATATTATCATATATTATCATATATTATCATTTATTATACGATGGTATGTGATAATTACAACCATTAATTGTTTTAGACTGCTCTCTTTGTCACAATACGCTTATTGATTTTATTGGAGACTACAATACCATTATTATTACTATTACCAGTATTACCATTTGAATTGATGTTTAAAAGTGTATCTCTTCTTCTTTGAAGTGTCTTAACATGTTCATCCTTCTTTAATCTCATTGTCATATGTTCTTGATTCTTAAATGCATTTGACTTTTCATGTTGTTGCTGCTGTTGTTGTTGATTACTTTCCTTCAATTTTGTAATATCTTCAATTAATCTATATATCTTTAATTCATGATCTCTCTCCACCGTTAAGACATCCTTTATCTTCAAATGTAAAAACTTCTTTGGTACAAGATTAACTGTTCTCTTAATCTGTGATTCTAATAATAATAATTTTGTATCTTTTTCTTTAATTAAATTCTTTCTTCTTTCATCTCCTAATTTTATTTTAATCTCTCTGTTAGTATAAACTACAACACATTAATAACGTATTAGTTAAACTTACGCTGTAGTATGAATCTATGCACTAATTTATCTATATTCTCTTCAGTATATTCCATTGTATATATCTATATCTATCATATATAATAGTAAAGTGAGTTTGAAAGAGGATCAAAAATCAAAACAAACAAACAAATAAAAAAAAAATAAAAAAACTCAAAGATAGAAAATGGTCTAGTCTACTTGCATGTAAAATCAAGCCTAGTCCCATTAAGGCTTAAAGTCATTATTTCCAAGTGGGGTTAAGATCATCTTCTTTAATACTAATACTAATACTACTACTACTACTACTACTACTACTACTACTACTACTACTAATACTACTACTAATTACTTCATTGATTATTTAGTATGATTACATAGATAAGACAACAATGATTAGAAAAGAACAATACTATTGTGATTTAATATTTAATACAATAAAAGATACAAATGAACTATGAATGATTAAAAACAAAATTAAAAAACGTAAATTTTTTATATACAAATAAGCAATTACAATTATAAAAAATATTAATTTACTACTAATATAGCATAGAATTTTTAAGCAATACCAAATCCTTCATGACCTTCTGTAATGGCTAATAATAAAGCTGTTCTTAAATTATCATATGAATCATATGCTGGTAAATCAACTTGGTTAAAACATGTATGTGATGATGGTAATCTATTATTTGGTCCAAAATCTCTATGAACACTAAATTTTGTTGGACCATTGGCTCCACTTAATTCTTTAAATCCATTTAATGGAACTTTTGATGTTCCTGTTGCAAATTGTAATAATTTAGCTCTTTCCTCTGTATCAAAGGATCTAACAGCTCTCCAAAAATATGATATCTCCTTTGATGATGTTGAATAATTAACATAATTAGTATTATTCTTCCAATCATCAACATCAATATCTGGTAAACCTGAAATTAATAATTCTAATTCTTGTTCATCAAATATTGAAATTAAATTCTTTGGTATAATTTCATGAAATCCTTGAATAAAATTATCAACTTGTTCCTTAACGCTTATTTGTAATCTATATTCAACAACTAATCTAACATATTCTTGTTTATTCTCCTCTGTAACTGAAATATTTCTACCATTTGTAATTAAATCAATAATTTTAACTTCTCCATAATCATCAGTCTCAACTGAAAATGTTTCCATAATAATATCTGTTATATCATTTTCTAACATCCAAACTAATGATTTGTAATATTCTAAATCAATTGTCTCTAAATCCTTTAATGATACTGGTCTACCTAAGATACTCTTATAAACATCTCTACTAAAATGACAATCTAAGAAGCAACCATCAAATATAGCTTTACCAATAACTCTACCAATAAATTTGAAAAATGATAAATGTTCTGGATTAACCCATGATGTTCTATTTGGATGAAATGTTGTCTTATCTGATGCTACTGGTACAAATAATGCATAATCAGCATTAAACATTTGTCTTGATAATACTTGATACCATTCTCTTGTAACACCACCAGCATCAACACCTGCTTCACCTTTGAAATTTATTTCTAATTTAGCATCACGAAATTCTTCCTTTGGTTTGAAAAATAATGCTCTATATGAATCTAAAAATACTTGAGTACGACTAATATTAATTGCCATTGTATGCTTTTCAACTTCTTTTGAATGTAATTGTCTATCAAAATAATTTCTCTTATTATCAAATTCAAGAACTTTTGGATTTTGAACTAACATTGCAAATGGTCCACTCATTAGTTTAGCATTAGATCTAACCATTTGATTTAATATCTTTCTATGTTTATCAGTAAAGGTAAAGAATAAATTTTCAATTGGTTCATTAGTAAAATCATATTTTTTATTTTCAACATTAATAATATCTTTCAATTGTAACTCTTTAACTTTACTATGTTTACAAACAACCATAAGTGCTTCAATCAGTGGTAATAATGTGGTGGAAGAATGTGAAATATTCTTGTTTTCCTCAAAAATATATAAACAACTACTTAAAGCACCCCATAAATTACCTAATGCCAACTTATTATATAAATCTGTCAATGTCTTCAACTCCTTTTTATCATCTTTCGGTTTACTAAATAAATAGTCTAATGCTGTTAAAACTCTTAATAGTTTGGATTGTGCAGAACTTGCTGATGTAAATTTGGTCATAGCCTCAGAATCAAAATCTTGTTGATCATCAATAGTCTCTAGAGATTTAATCAATTCTACCAATTCAGTAACTAAAACTTTACCAATATTAGTTGCATGGAATGATAATTCTGTGGTAAAAATCTTTTCAGCTCCATTTAAGACCAATAAATTTTGCATACCACTTAATGTCTGCTGGAAAGTATGACTTGAACAATCATCTGAAACTAAAATTGTGACAATGTTTTTCAAACTCGAGTCAAGTACTGTTGGTAGTTCAATTATCTTTTTCATTTGATGTTGATTATCAGTACCTTCTTCTTTATTAGTCCCATCTGCTATTGATTCATTAGATTTCTCTTTAAGTTTCTTTAATGCAACTAATGGACGTGTAGTCACTTGTATAACACGAGATAAAACATCTAATAAAACCGACTTTTCCCTAACAACAGGTTTAGTTAAAAGATTTAAAAGAATATTAACTGGGAATTTAGATTGCTTCATTGAAAGATCTTTCTTCAACAAACTTTGGTGGACTTTTTTAGTAAAATGCAATGGCTCATGCTCGGTTAAAAAGTAATATCTCAAATTAGGATCAGTTTCTAATAGACATTGAAGAGCTTCGAGAACTTGATTTGCAACAATAAATGGGGTAGCACGAGTAGGGAAATGACTTGTAGAACCACCAAGTTTGGATATACATGGGGATGCCGGTGTCTTGGGAGTAGATGTTTTACCAGCATTAATGTTATTAGTAATTGACACTCTTCCTAAATTTGTAATGTGTTCAAATACTTTCTCAAGGGATTTCTGATCATTTATACCATCTTGTAGAATGACCAGTAACAAACCAAGAACTTCTGATCTAGTATGTTTGTTGACAGATATTTGACCCAATAATTCATACAAGGAGCTTCTACCATTATAGGATTGTGGAATGAAAACAAAACGAATTAATGCAGAAACACCAAATCTATCAACCAAAGGTGAAAAAAAGACCTTTTGCTTTTCCTTTTTTTTAGATGCTTCTAAATTAGATGTTCCTTCTTGTTGTGACTGCTGTTGTAATGGATGTGTAATGGTTCCTTCAAAAACAACTTCAGGTTCGTTAGTGGCATTTGATATTTCCTCTTGTGCCATGATTTCTTCTCGAATGTTTTCTGGTAAAGCCTGTAAAAAATCCTGATCAATCTCTCTCAAATTCATACCACTTTCGGTAGCTTCAGCCCGACGCTCTCTAATATGCTGAGTCAAAACTTCTTCTCTCATAGAGTCAGGTAGAGCCTCAAAGAATTCAGGATCAATATCAGTTCCTGATATATCCACCTGACGGTTACCGATCATAACGTACACTGGATTTAAAGCTGTAACTTCTGCCGTTTCCGTGGTAATATCTTGTCCTTGCTGTGGTTGTTGATCTTGAGCTTCATGCTGTTCTAACTGTTGATGGTTTAATTGCTGTTCTCTTTCCTGCTCTTGCTTTAATTTAGCTTCCTCTTCTTCTTCTTTTTTCTTTCTTTCATCTTCCAGTTGGCGTTTACTCTCTTCATCTTTTCTCTTTTCATCTTCAATTTTACTTTTTTCATATATAGGATTTACTATTTGAGGTAGAAATCTCAATGCATCTGTCTTTGAGTAAAATAAAGATGCAATTTCATTCCATCTATCTCTTGTCGATCTTATCAAGAGTTCTGATAGCGGTAGTTTTAAATTGAAACGTGTGTTAAATCTTCTGTTGAAGTATTCAGGATTTGAAGCAATTCTTCTAACCTCATTGTGATCTATCAGTCTATGATTATGTCTTATTCCCATGTCTCTACTACTACGATGATTATTATTTTCACTTAAATCTGAGTCATCATCTTCTAATTCGATTATGTCATCATCATCGTCATCTCCATCATCTTCTTCATTATCTGAAATCAAGTCACCTAAAGTTCTCCAACGTGGTCCAGAATCCTCACCTTCTGGGGAATCTTCCAATTCGATATCTGATCCATTTTCTTCATATTCATTCAAAAATGCTTCTGAATCTAAATCCTCGGCTTCATTATCAATATCAACATCAGCCTCATCCCCTGATTGTAATTCCTCTTCATAATAGTCGTCATGGTCAATATGAATATCACCATCACTTTCAGCATCTAAATTAGAAAGCGAGTGTTCATCTGAGCCGGAGTCAGAGTCAGATTCTGAACTAACTTCGCTCATTGAACTGTCATCTTCAATAATTTCAACTTCATCACTTGAATTCAGTAGGATGCCCTCATCTTCGGTATCACCCAATAATACACTCTCTCTATCATCACTTTCCTCTTCGCCATTATCATCATCTTCCTCCTCATCGTCGTCCTCGTTGTCATCATCTTCACTATAGACAATTTCAATTGGGCCATGCTCATCTTCGCCAAATATCAGCTCCTCATCTGTCATATCATCTTCAGATATGATTTCATCAACATCATACATTCCTAAAGTAGAGTTGCGAAATAAATCAGGTGTTTCTTCTTTAAAATCATTTTCATCCTCTTCGACTTCCTCTTCTTCTTCATTATGACCTTGTGGCTGACTTTCTTTGAATAAGTCTTGGTGTGTCATCTTAATGTTGGAAATCT
>JAJMFI010000085.1:0-41532 GCA_030574595.1 Ruyongia chambardii
ATCAATCTTATAGATTAATTTTGCCATATCAATTAAATTATTGGTAGTTTTAAATCTTATATCATTATGAGTACCACGAATTTGTAATAAAGTTTTAATACAATCTAATGGTGTTGTCAATGCAGCACAAATTGCACCAGATATTGAACCACATATACAATGAACTAATGGATTATATGACATTTGTGGATTTAAAATTTTTGTTGAATTTTCATAGATAACAAAATTCATTGCAGCAAATGGTATATTCATTGAAATTGTAGTTGGATATGAATAATAAAAGGATAATATACCTTCATTTTTAAACATTTTAATGGCAACTGATGCCATTGAATTATTAGATTTTAATGCAGTTGTAGATGCAATTTTTGATGCAGATGTAGATGCAGTTGAATTTAAATTTGAAGGAGAAGAAGGAGAAGAAGAAGAAGGAGGAGAAGAAGAAGAAGAAGCAGCTAATAGAGAACCTAATTGCATTCTTTGTTTAATTGTATCAAATGGATTCATTAAAAAATCAGCTGCAATAGTGGCAAATGATCCAGCAATTGCAGTATTAATTGCAGAAATTTCTAATTTTTTTGTAATTGGATCAATAGTAGATAAATTTTTTTTAAAATATTCATAAGTTGCAAAATAAATAGCATGAGCAGGACCAGCACCAAGAATCATTGAATTTATACCTTTAAATAATGCTAATGAACCTTCAGTTGTTGAAATTTTATGAATTGATTGAATTATACCTTTTGTACTTGTCCTTTGATTTGATTGCATTCTTGTCTTGATTGCATCAATTGGAAACATTGTTGCATGTTCCATAATACCAGCAAATGCACCAGCCATTAATTGTTGAGATAGAGTTGAAGATGAGGGAAGTGCTTCATAATCAATTTCTTCAATTTGATATTCATTCCCACTCATTATATAATTAAAATTAAATGTTTTTAAAAAAAAAAAGAAATTATAATTTAATCTTTTATCCTCTATCAAATATCTAATAAATCTTAATAAATATAAAAGTTCTAATGAATAGAAAAAATTCTAATAATTAGAAAATTTTACTAAATTAAAAATTATTATCTTTAATTAAAATAATTAAATTTATTAAAAATAAAGAGGTGTAATATTTACTACCAATAAAGATTATTCAGTTATGTTCAATATTTTTTTTTTTTTTTGAATGAGTGACATACATATTACATAAGCAACATTTATTTACGATGACTAAGCAACTATATAATCATACAATCTCTCATAGTAAGGTAGATTTTTCTCGAATAAGCTCCTTGAAAGTTCTTTCTTTCCTCTTAATTTAAAATATAGATATTCCTGCTTTAAATAAAATTCATTTAAATCTTCTGGATCAGATTCCAGTATTTCACTACCATGAATAAATAGTTAAGTGTATATTTTATAGGAAATAGACATCCGCAAATGAATGCTAAAAAAAAAATAGTATAAACCATAACTGTACAAAATCAAGTATAATAATATTAAATTATAAATTAGTATTTATCAATAAAGACAATAACAATATATATTATTAAACTATAATTAAACCAAATAATGATACAATGTATAATTTAATAATACATATATAGCTTGTAGTATTCACTATTATATTGCCAATAAAAATTTATAAAAAGAATAATATCACGTGACTTATATATTCTTTTTCTTAAAAACCACTCTTAGGAGACCACTAGCCGCATCTCCAGCCACCAAATCTGCGGAGACCGTTATTAATATACGGCGTCCGTTTTCGGCGTTCCTAGTCCCCACCTCTGCTAAGACTATTTAAGACCATTTTTTCGTCTTTTGAATATTTCGGAGTCTCCATATTTGATCATTAAGTGTTTTATTTTTTTATTTAACCCTCTTTCCCATTCAGATCTATAAGATCTTAAGTGACATCAATTTAATTATTGTTCAGCAAATAATGGTGATCTTCTAGATCATAAGATAATGGTTTACAACTATATACATTATATATCCATATATATTAACTCATCACTTATAAACTTAACTTATCCATATATATATAACATATACAACATACAATTAATTCTTCTTGTCTTCTTTACTTCCCCGGATTATTGTGCTAGTCCCCACCTCTATATTATTAACATAGAAAATTATGGTCTAACACAGTAGACTAGACCCTTTTTAACCCAACTTTTAAAGAAAAAAAAAAGTTGCCTGAACGAATTTTTTTATTTTGTTGAAAATTAAACTTAAATTTATTTATAAAAAAAGGTATTTGATAAAAATGATATAGACCTTCTTTATCTCCTTTATATATAAATTAGATAATATCCTTTGTTTAGAAAACTTTGTTTTAATACTTTGTTTTGATATTATAAAGATATTACATCATTGTTAAAAAAGTATTACAAAAAAAAGACTGTTTTAATTGTTATAGATTATATTATAATAGATCTTGATTTTTTTTTTTGCCTCATTTCCTATTATTATCAATTGTCATTTGTCATATTAATCAATATCTTTCATCAAAAGCATTAATCATTAAAAGCATAAATCATTAAAAACATTAATCATTTAAAGTATTGATTATCAAAAGAATCAATAACCTTATTAGTATTCTCTCTCTATTTCTCTATTTCTCTATTTCTCTATTTCTCTCTTTATCTATTTTTAATTTTTTCTCTCTCTCTTCAATTCAATAATAATTCTATAAAAATACAATGAATGATAACTCTTGGGTTTTTAATATTGATCATTTAAATAATAGATTGAATAATTTAGCATTTGAATCTAATCATATAAATAATATTGATAATAATAACAAGACTGTTAAATCTGATGGAATAAATACAACAAACTCAATGTATAATTCAAATCAATTATTTAGTACAACTTCTAATCTTAATAAATTTGGTAATAATATTGACAATAATTTTGGTAATAACAGTCTCAATGATAATGTCAATAATAACCAATACATTAACAATGATTTAAATGTTGATTATTTAAAATTATCAAATTCTAATGTATATTCACAATTTCAATCAAGAAGACCATCATATTTTGATATAACTAATTCAAATAATAATTCATCATTATTAGATGATTTTAAATCAAGAAGACCAAGTTATCAAATTTCAAATCCTACTTCAACTACTTTTAATACTTCAACTTCTGCTGCTACTACCGCTAACAACAACAATATTAATAATAATAGTAATAACGGTAATTATAACTATAATTATAACTATAGATATGATAATGGTATAAATAATGTTATAGGAAATGATCAAAATCATAATCAGAATCAAAATACAAATCAAAATATAAATCAAAATATAAATCAAAATATTAATAATAATTATAATCACAATCAAAATCAAAATATGAATCATGATCAAAATCAATTTGATTACAATCATCAACAACAGACTCAGCCAACATTTAAACTTCAAACTCAAAGTTATCAACAACAGCAACAGCAGCAGCAACAACAACAACAACAACAATCTACCATATCTAATGGTAATCTCGATTTCTCAAATACAGATATTGAATTATTATCATCATCAAATCAAACATCTAATCTATCAAATTTTCCAAATACTGTTCAAAATAATCCAAAGTTAAATTCAAATTCAAATTCATTAACTCAAACTCTTTTCTTTGATCAAAAATTTAATGGTAGTAGTCCGAATTCTAATGGTAATTCAAATATAAATACAAGTACAAATGCAAATACAAATACTGTTACTCAAAATTCATTTGGAAATATAAATTTACAACAGATTCAAAATTCAACTATTCCATTAGATGATGGTCTATTATTAGTCTCTACTGCTCCATCTACATTGAATTCAACATCAAATAATGATATCAATACTACTATCAACAATAATAACAATAATCATACTAGTAGTAATAATAATAATAATAATAATAATAGTAATAATAATAATAATAATAATAATAGTAATAGTAAGCACCTCAACACTAATAATCATAATTTATCTACCAATATTGGTAAGATTATAACATCTCAATCTTTGAAATCTATCTATTCTTCAACTTATAAATATTTTCAATACTTTATTGCACTTGAATTTTATCAAAATAAATTATTAAAATCAATGAATAATATTAAAATTAAAAGTTTAATTGAAACTATAAAGAAATTGAATAATTTATCAAATCTAAATACAATTTCAAATAAAAAATTAGTATTGACCATTCATAAATCTTCAAGATTTGAATTATATTCATTACCTCTAAATTCTAATCTTTCCTTAATATCTGGTGATTTAGTAATTGTTGATGGTGATAGAGGTAAAGATTTAATTTGTGTTGTGGATGCTAATATTCCATTGGATTTAGCCATCCTAATGTCCTTTATTAAAAAATGTTTACACCAGTTAAGTATTAGCTATGATTTTGATTCAACTATAAACATGTTAATGGAAAGAGTCAAAACTATGCAAAATGGTTCAAATAATATTTCAAACATTAACAATAATAACATCATAAATGGTATTAATAAAACTGATAATTCTTCTTCAACAAATGTACCAAATCAAAATTATGTTGGTATATTAGATGAATTAACTCAATTCTTACCACCATCAAAACAAGTATTAAGATTTTTAAAACCAAATGAGATGAATATCTTACAGTCTAAATTAGAGATTGAAATTAAAAGTTTTAATACCGCAAAATTTAAGACAACTTCTACAACTTCTTCAAACTCCAATTTTAATACCAATTCTAATTCTAATTCCAATTCTAATTCTAATTCCAATAATTTCATTGATCCTAATAACACTAATGGAACTGACCCACTGGATCAAGAAATTCTTACTTCGTCAAATATTTCGAATAATATAATGTTAGATACAAGTCCACATTCTAAGACTACTGATACAAATAATATATTAACACCAAATTCAACTAATTCAAACAATAATTCAACAAATAATAATACAAATCACAATAATATTACAAGATTGAACATCATCTCTACTGAATATCAATTTGACTTTAAGAAATTAATCATCTATTATCATACCAATGAAAGATTGGATTTTAGAAAGTTTATCAAAGAAATGTTCAAAGTTTATAAAACAAGGGTTTGGTTATGTAAGATTCCATTTGAATTGAACCCTGACTTTAATACTGATGATAGTAATACTAAGGAATCATTCCATGCCTTTGCATATGAGAAATTTATAAACGATGTTATTTTATTATAAATATCCACCACGATCAAGTGTCAAATAAATCAACCTGAATATCTATATTCAAATCATTTAACCATAAAATCATTCATTGAGGCATAATAATCATTACACTCTTCAATCTATTCTATAGGAATGATAATCATGATTAACTAAATTTGATTAAAAAGAGACAACAAACAGCAATCGAGCCCCATAAAAAAAGCTAAAAAAATCCATGATTTATATTATTAATATTTATAGACTTCATAAAAATATAAAAGCTATAGAGCTGTTCAACAAAGCACTTGTTTCTGTTTCTTATGATTGATTATGCATAAACCATATTAAATCACTTAGTAGTACATAATATTTCCTAAATCAGTATATTTCCCAATTAGGAAGTTTTTTCTTTATTTTTTTCTAACGGTGGAATCAAAAAGGCTGTTTATAATTCTAATGGAAAACAACAAACTTAACACGATATACGTCCAAGGTTCAATACAGGAAAAGAAAATACAAATTTGAATCAGAAGGACTAATTTTAAACATGGCTATAGGTCCAAACTTCAATAAAACAAAACCTGGTAATCCAGTCATTGGTAAACCCTCAAATCCTAAACTGAAGCAATCATCTTCAAGAAAGCCATCCACCCCTATTAACCCTTCTTCAGCTTTACCTAAGCAACAAGTTAAAAGTCAACAACAACAAATGAGCAAACAACGTAATATATCGACATCTACTCAATCTTCTGGTATGAATTCATTGGCTGAACAATATGAAAACGATAAAAATAGTTTGATCAAATATTGTTTCTCTAAGAAGGACCCAGTAGATGGTATACTAGTGGAGAGTTATATTACACATGTTAGAATTGTAGAAGATTCAAAGTTCCCATCATCAGTACCAATTGATTCTGGTAAAGAAAATAAAAAGCAAAGAATTCTTTGTTTAAGTGTTGAAAAATCAGGTAATGTTAGATTGCATAAGGGTAGACAAAATTCAAATGGTTCATTTCAAATTGGTAGATCTTGGAATTTAATTGAATTACAATCAATTAAGATGGAATCCTCAATTGCTGGATTTACTTGTAATTTAGGTAAAAATTATTATTGGGAAACTCATACTCCTAAGGAAAGAATTATTTTTGTTAAGAGTCTAGTTAATGTTTATCATAAATTTAGTAATGGCTCTTATCCTTATCTAATCAATTGGGATTTAAAGTTATTTGGTATCACTCAAGAAAGTTATGATTTGGCCATCACTAATAAAATTTCATCAATGATGCCTAAAAATGTTATTGGCAAAACTAATGCTTCTCCTGCACCTGCTGTTTCAAACTCGAATTCTCAACCTTCATCGGCAAGTAAAGAAACTAATAAACCTCAAAGTTCAGTCAGAAAACAGAGTGTTACAAAACCAAGTCCTTTTCAACAACAACAACAAAAGCAACAACAACAGCCACCTGCTAAGCTTTTTAATGAACCAACACCTGCTCCCGTAAGAAGAAACAACAGTATTGAACCTACACCAATAGTGTTACCAAATAAAGTATCCTCATCAAAACCTATACAAGGGTCAAATTCAAATCAACAGCAGCAACAATTCCCTACAAAGGAGTCATCCACTAATGATTTAAAGCCAACTTTGACCAACCCGTTCCAGGCAGAGAAGAAACTGTCTCAAAAATCTCCATTAAAGCCTCAACAACAATCTCCTGTTAATTACAGAAATACTTCTTCAAACGATCCCTCAATAAATACTGTTCAAAATCAAGATACAACACCAACAAGAAATCCATTGAGAACAAGCTTAAGCTCTGTAAATAAAACCCATACGATTCACCCTGATGGCCCATTAGCCAAAAGTCCTACTGTAACTCAGCCATCTGATCCTTCAGTAAAAAGTCAACTATCCTCTATTGAAAAACCATTGACTATTCCTACAGTTATTAAGGATGATGACCAACTAAGCACAGGATCAGGTTCAGAAGCTAATTTGATTGAAGATTATGCTCAACAAATCAATGAACAATTAGATTCAATGAAGCAAGATGTCAATGAGAAGTCTTTCAATACTATTGATAAGTCAACTACAATAGACGATTCATTCAGACCAGTTACTGCTGCATCAGTGAAAGATATAGATATGTCAATCCATAGAAAAAGCATGGTTGATTATGAAGCTGAGCAGGATGATAATGATGACGATTCTGATGATGAATTTGCTGATGCTAATGATGGTACTACAGAAAATTTGAATGATGACTATCAAAATGATGACCTGAATGCTGATCATCCTGTAGAAGGGGAATCTGATGAAGGAGATATTGCAGATTTATATAATGATTACAGTGAGGAGGAAATTAATAATAAAGTTACCCAAGAGAAAACTTATCAGAAAGAAGAAGACCCAAGTCTTTCAAGACCAACAGTTAAAACGTCATTCTCAAATTCAACGAAAACTCCAACTTCTGAATTAAGTAAACCTTCAGGAATTGATTCACAAATTCCAAAGGCCATGGAAAGTGTTACTTCATTTACTACGACACCAGTTGATATGCTGAATGCTACTGGATCTAGATTTCAGGAACCACAAGTGTCTGCTAGTGCTTCTCAGAATGCTAGAAACCAAATCACACGCTCACCAGTTAAATCGATTCATAGCGTTAAGAGTAATGTATATAATCCTCAACAATCATTAGAAGAATTCCCTGGTTCTAATAAGATTCAAGAGAAGGAAGAGAATGATTCTGAGGTATCATCGGATAGTTATAACGATGAATTTGATAGTGAAATTTCACAAATTAATAAAACTGTTGAATATGATGATCTAAATGATGACTCATTATTTGCAGCTAGAATGAGAAATAGCTCAGTATTTGTTGCACAAAAACCAAGAAAGCGTCATAATACTGTTACTTCTGCATTTGAAGATATAAATGAAGAATTAGATGATAACTTTGATGATATATTTGATGAAATTAATTGGGATGTTTCTGATGATTCAAAGACATTAACAATGAAACTAATGAAGAAATATCATGAATTAGAATATGAAACTAATAAACAAATTATTGATGTTTATAACAGATCATCAACATTAAATCGTTATAAGATGGCTATTAATAATGAATGTGATAAAATGATGCCAAATTTTAATTATTTTTCAGTTGAATTATCTGGATTTATGAATGATATTAAATATGTTGAAAACGAATCACAAGGTTTACAAGTTGGAACAATGAATAAAAAGAATCTATGGAATGATTTAAAAGAGTTGTTAAATACAATTTCTGTTGATGAAAATTCATTGAACTTTGTGGTTAATACATCAAGTATTGATAATGATATTGAAAAGATGGAATTAGTCTTATGTGATTTACAAAGTGCTGTTAATGCAATTAGAGGTACTAATAGTAATAAAGAGGATTTAGCAGGTATGAGAGCTTTACAAGAGAGAAGTATGACTTATGAAAATATTATTGCTAGATTTTTATCAAAATTGAAGGTAGATTTACAAAATAAATTTCAAGAAATCTTTAATGAATTGATTAACATTACACATAATACCAAAGATTCTAAATTAGTCTATGATTCCACATTTGCTAAATTATCAAAATTATTAGTTTATTCTGGATTAACATTGTTTGCTAAGCAAGTCTATGAAAATTCATTTTTTGAAATCTCTAATAGTTGGGAAAGTTTCAATAGACCATTTTATTTTTCAATTATAAAGCAACAAGAAGAATTATTAAATCAAATTTCAAATAATCAAAAGGAAGCATTTTCATTATCAAATCCTGCTTCAATGAATAAGATGGAAACAACATCTGAAGGATCAAATTCCAATGTTTCAGCCAATTCTAATAAATCACCAAAGAAACCATCATATAATTCGTCAATTGATTCCAAACAAATGAGATTAAAGCAAAGATTCGGTTTATTAGATGGAAATTCCACTGATAATTTGAACGTATCAAAGGAAAGTATTACATCAACAACTATTGGTACTATTAATTCAGATTTATCATCTTTAGATGCAAATTCAAATGATTCCTCTCAAATTGATAATATTATTTCAATTTTTGATATAATTAAGAGTCATATTATCTTACAACAAGATTTCTTATTAAAATTCTTTCATTTATCTAATTCAAATTATAGAATTGATAATATTGAATTGATCAATTATATTAAACAATATCCAATTGATACAAGAGTTAAATTATTAACAGGTGATGTTAATGATGTTGATTTTGATAGAGATAATACTAGAGAAATTTTCAATTCAATGGCTAATGTTTTCCAACCAGAATATGATGAATTAATCAAAGTTATTGTTCAAATTTCAAGAAATAATCAAAGATTAACTCCAGGTCTATTAGTCTATTTTGATATTTTAAATAAGAAGTATGAACCAAGTAATCAAGAATTTTTATTAAACACCATAAAGAAGTTAATAAATAGGTTAAAAGTTGATTGGATTAGATTCATTGATAATCAAGTAAAATTAATTGAAAAGAGTTCAATTATATTGAAAAAGCAACGTGAAGTCTCTATAATTATTAAAAATTTCACCATGTTTGTTGAAGAAATTGATATTGTTATTAATAAACTATTGTTAAAGAATAATATTGATTCAATTAATTCAATGGTTGAAGTATCAAAGTTAATGACAAATTCATATAATGAATTAAATTCAGCTATATTAAGAAATTTACAAAAGCAAGAGAATTTAGATGAAAAGATTATACTTCAAAGATTAAGAATTTATGATGATGAAAATTCGGGAGATTTAGATTCAAATGATGATAACTCTACAAGTAACGTTAATATAAGTTCTGATTTGAATAATATTACTAACAATAACAGTAATGGTGGTAATGGTGGTAGCAGTGGTGGTCGTTATAGCAATATTTTAAATATTCATGGACATAGAGATCAATCTAACCATTTAATAAATTTAATTCAAAATACTAATTGGTTAATTGAAAGTTTAACCCCATTAAAGATTTTCCATGATGGTAATAATTCTAATTTTATTGAAGAATATAAAAATATCTTTAATCAAACTAAAGATTCATATGTTAATAGACTTGTTGTTGAAAA
Organism: Ruyongia chambardii; assembly: GCA_030574595.1. NCBI lineage: Eukaryota > Fungi > Ascomycota > Saccharomycetes > Phaffomycetales > Wickerhamomycetaceae > Ruyongia > Ruyongia chambardii. The sequence continues at coordinate 10,305 of JAJMFI010000085.1, forward strand.
TATTGGTAAGATTTATGAATTTGTTGAAGGAGTTGAAGGATTTGTTAATGAAAAGGGTAAAAAGATAAGAGGACGTAATGGATCAGATCCAAGTAAGAGAAATGCCTATAGTAAGAGTAGTTTGAATAAGATTATTAATAATTTAGATACAAATGAGATGAATAAGATTATTAATCAATTAAGAATAATTATAATTAGACATTTTACAAATGATGAAAATGAATATAATTTATCAAATATTCAAAAAAAATTAATTGATAAGATTTGGTCCTCTTTACAGGGACAATTTGTGTCAATTATTATTAAATTAAATGATATTATGGATAAATATTATAAGGGAATTGATCTAAGATTTACTAGAAAGGATGTTATTGCTGCATTTAATTCAGCTAGACTATAGAGATGTTATTAAAACAAATAAATGAATATTGTACTTTAAGACCATAAGAGGAAATTACCCAAATAAGTAATTTCAGTAAAGAAGCAGAAGAAAATGTACACAAAAGAAAAGTCGGCAATTAGTTCATGCCGACTAATTATCATAGTTAAGAATTTTAACAATTAATTTTTGCTAGTAAAACAAACGCTTCAGTTATTAGCGCTTGAACCTTTGTTGATATTTCTTAATACTTTAATATTGAAAGAGATTGTATATAAAGGAGGAATATCAGTATATATTCAAATACACACTAAATTATATTTGTAAGTTATTATAATATCATTGATAAGGTAGGATAATAATTAAAATGAGTTCATCTAATCAACTATTAATATTCAATAATGAACCAAATCGTCATTTTGATCCATCAATCTTTAAGCATAATGCTCAAAGAGGTAGTGGTGCTCAATGGTCAAAAATTTGGAAATGTTTTAATCCAATTGATATTCTTTTCTATTCTTGGGATGAGTTAATGGCAACTGATAATTATTATAAGTATGTTGATATGACACCAAAAGCACTTGAATCTTAACAAGTCGATAAATAATTAATAGATTAATAAAGAGAATATTGCTTTAAACCTAAGCCTTACAACTATTAATGGACAATAATTAGTTTATTCAGCCGTTTATACTATATTATACTATATTATATTTTATGAGCAAACAAAGTAAAAGTATCACGTGAGCGGTAGGGAAAGGTTGAAATCATTTATACCGATAATCTATATTTTAATTCATCTTTAATATAATTCATCATTCTTTAAATACAGAATTCAATCTTAATAACATTATAACATCGTTATCATTATTATCATTATTATCATTATATTAATTAGTATCACTGATATCATCATTTAATTAGTATTCAAATAAAATATATATTAAATATCATAAATCATAGTAATTAAAATGTCATCAATTCAACAAGAATTCCCTGCTGGTACAGGTAAAGGTATTAAGAACCCAGATATCTATAAATTTGATATAAATAAACCAAGAGGCTTCAGTGGTAAAGCATTAGCAAAAGTCTTTACACTATATCCTTTAATATTTAATAGTGTTGAAGAAATTATGGGTACAGATAGTTATAAATATGTTGCCTATATTACACCAACTGCTGAAGAATCACAATAATTATCAGAATAATCATCAACAACAAAAGAAAATCCCTCCTCCTCCCAGAATACTATTACCTACTTTATGACTAAGAAATTTAATATATATCATTAATAATTACTATTCGAGTTATACTTATACGTATTATAAAGTAGTAATACTTAGTAGTAAAAAATCCTGCTTATATAAGCAAATAATGTGTCCCTTTCCAATTGATTTTGAATACTTTTTTTTTTGGTATAAAAAAAAATTTAGATTTGCAAATTACAATCTCTTTACCATTTTTTACTTTCCTTATCCTTATGCTAGGGAAATACGCATATCAGTGAGGATTCGTCCGAGATTGTGTTTTTGCTGGTTGAAAACTTTAACCACGACCTTCTCCTATTATTTGAGTATTTTTATACTACTTATCTTAGGGAATTTTTGGAATAAATTTTTATCTTGTCTTTTTAATAGTTAAAAACTTTCATTAAAAAAGGTTTTTAATTTGTAAAAAGCAAAATCAATAAAATAGAATTACAAATACATACATTTGATATGTTTGTTATTGCTATTGTACTATGTATTTTGAATAATATTCATTGAATATACAAATCATTAACTTGTTTAATTGTTTATTGTAATTAATTGTAATTAATTGTAGTAGTAATAAATTTGTTTACTTTATTTTAATACTATATAATCTTAAGTGTTAGTAGCACTTGTCTATATAGCTTTTTTTTGATGTTAAAAAAAAATGTTTATACAACCAAAACACCTACACAGTTCATGATTTAAGATCAATAGTTTATAATACTATCTACTATTTGTCATAATGTTTAAGAAGTATGTTATGTTTGATTACTTGTAATATTAATAATGCTTTATCTATCAGTTACTAACATATATTGTTCAAATATGGATTAGATTTTCAAAGGAAGATATTCATTCAAGAACAAATTTAAAATCATCAGTTGCAAGACAATTAAAATCAAAATTTTTAGATCAATATCCAAAATTAAATCCAATTATTGATGAATTAATACCGAAAAAGTCAACTATAGAAATAGTTAAAGTTGAAAATAAAATTTCATTATATTTAATTGATAATGAATTAATCTTTTATCAAAGTTTTAATGAAGAATTAATTCCAAGTTTAAAATTAATTCATAAATATCCATCAATTTTCCCAAGGGTTAAAGTTGATAGAGGTGCAATTAAATTTGTATTAAGTGGTGCTAATATTATGTGTCCAGGTTTAACAAGTCCTGGTGCTGAATTACCAAGTTCTGATAATGAATTATCAATTAATACAATTGTTTCAATCTATGCTGAAGGTAAAGAAAATTCTTTAGCCATTGGTAAATTATTAATGAGTACAAATGATATTAAGGAAAAGAATAAAGGTATTGGTATTGAATTAATCCAATATTTAGGTGATGGTCTATGGAATTTTGATTTCAATTAGTGATTTTTTCACTAACTAATATTTACTACTAAATACAATTGATATAAATTTTTAAATATTTATTACTTATTAATTATTTCATTATTACATTAATTATTTGTTTAGTATTAAATTCAAAAGTTGATATCAATGATAATTCATTATTAATGATTTCTTCATTCCCTTCATTTGCATCTTTCTGTTCTAAATCATAATCATAATTATAATTGTTATATCTATAGGATAGTTTAAATTTATAAGTTGAAATATTAATCTTTTTACTAACTATTCCCTTTAATCTTAGTATTTCTATTGAATCTAAGATTTTAATATGTTGAATATTATCTTTATAATTGATATATAGATCAATTAGTTTATCATTAACTCCGTTTAAACTACCGTTGTAATTTTTCATATTCTTATTCTTATTCAATAATGATGATGTTGAATAATACTTTTGTAATAATCTCTTATACGTTTGATCATCCTTTTCATCATCTTCTTTAGAATCAATATTATTGCCAATAGTAGTATCATTACAAAAACTATTGATGTAGAATAATTCTGCATTTTTTCTTTCAATTTCATCAATTAATTCATTACCATTTAAATATAATAATGATTCAATCATTGAAATTAATCTATATTCAATTGATTTTAAATCATTTTCATAATCTTTATTAATATTTAAGAATATTGGATTATGATTAATTCTTAAATTATTCAAATTTGGGAAAATTATCTTTAAATTATTAATTTCAGACCAATTAATTATATTATTATACCTTATATCCAATACTTTTATTTGAGACAAAGATTTATTATCATCTTTTGATAAATTATTGAAAGATATTTCATTATCAGTTATTATTAATGTTTCTAAATTTTTCAATTCAATTAATTTATCAATGGGTATTAATCTTAATCTATTTTTGGATAGATTTAAATATTTTAATCTATGAAGACAATTATTTAAATTAAAATTTAATAATGAATTCAAATCATTATCAATATAATTATTATTTAATAGATAAATTTTTTCTAAATTAATTAGATTCTTTGAAATAATTTGATAAAATAGTTTATTATCAATTAAAGTATTTGATAAATCAATTGATTTAATATTTGATATCTTAAAATTGTCAAATAATTTTAAATCAACTAATGAATCATTAAATCTATTTCCTTCTAATTTCAAACTTATTAAACTTTTAAGTTGAATCAATGATTTAATAATTTCAATTAAACTTATTAAATTATATGATAGATCAAGAGTCTTTAAGTTAACCAACTTTGAATATTCATCTTTAATACTGATATCACTTTTATAGTCATCATTAGCATCAGTTTCAAAGTCATCTTTAATACCACTGGTATTAATACATAGATTTCTTAATGATATATCAATTAAATTTTTATAATTTGATTGAAATTTACTTAACTCAGTAAAGCCTAATGTTGTTGTGAATTTATTTCTTGATATTTCAATTTCCTTAATAACCTCATCTTTAATATCTACTCCAGTTTTAGCGTATTTTTGTTCAATATTGGTGTCAACATCAATATCAATATTAGTTCCATATCTTTGGCTTATACCATCAATAATACTTATCCTTGTATCAATTACTTTATTTGCCTTTATAAACGAGCATTTACCACCATTTATTGATTTAAAATATTCAATACCATCTAATGAACCATCAATATTTTTACCTCTTATTGGATCATCCCATTCAACACCATATACTAAGATCTCAGGCCAAACATGAATTTCACCAATAAATCTTATACTTGCTAAATAATTATTATAACATATTCTATCACCAACTTTCATATCATAACAATTAATGAATCACTCAACAATTACAGTAACAGTTAATACTATTAAGTATTAATAGTAAGATGAAATTTAATTAGCAAATTTCAAATGTAAGAAAAAATATGACAAAATCGCGCAGCCACAAAGCGAAGGTTATTAACAAATTCAATTTCCACCTTTTAATACTTTATATATATAGTAATACTTATATTTGTATATATACTTACTTATATATACTTAAATATACTTAGATATACTTTGATATACTTATAATTATATTTTATTTCCTGAAAAATATTTAAGATTTTACACTTATTATTAAATTTTACTTTGAACGGACATAAAGAAGTTATTCATAAAGCCTATAAAGATAATTAATAGTAAATTAATAGTAAATTAACAAATTCAATATGGCTGAAAAGACTGAAACTCCACTAAGTGAAACTACAACAAATGCAAGATTAGAGGTAACTGAAGATTTACAAGATTTACAAAAAGAGGTTAGTGATGTACCATATGATCCATTAACTCAATCAGGTACAAATGGTAAGACATTGTTTCCAGAAGAATATCAAGTTGAAACTGAAACTGGATTAGTTAAAGTTAAGACTGCTCTAAGTTTAACAAAGACAAAATCATCAAATTCAAAATTAAATCAACAAAATGAAGAGACTCATGGTTTGGATAATAATACTATTAATAAGGCAATTGCTAGAAATCAAAAGGAGATTAATAACTATAATAAACATCATAAGAATCATCATGCAGGTGAATTAGAACCTGAATCTGAAAAGAAACATGGTATATGGTCAAAGATTAAAGATGTATTTGAATAATATTTTTAGTCTATTCTGTTGAATTTGTTCAATCCAGGATTTTCCTATTCTTCCATAGTATTGTGACTATTGTACACACCTTTTAACCTTTATTGTCTCTCTGTCTCTTTCTTTCTTTTTATATACAAATACATACATTAAATATATCATGGTTTTAATTGGTTTGAAATAATATTAATTATCACAACTGTTCTAATAGTTCTTTTAACATTGAATGTCTCTTAATATTCAATGAAAGTAATGATCTCTCTGATAATAAATCATCATTTGAATGATCAATATCAGATTTTAATTCTATTTGATATTGATTCAATACAAATCTTATATCATCTAATCTAAATAACTTTAATATTTCAACTTTAATACTTTCATCTTCAATTGTTAACCAACTTAATAGAATCATAATTTCTTGTAAATCTGTTAATCCTAAATTTAATTTATTTAAATAATCATCAATTTTATCATAATTATATTCATATTTAATTAATTTCTTATATCTATTTAAAATCTTTTGAATTAATTTTAAATTTTTATAATTTTTATTGATAAATTTATTAATTAATCTTAATCTTTCATTTGATTCAAATGATAAATTAGTAAATAGAATATTAATACTCTTTATAACTGTTTTAATTCTTGTATCTGAATATATAGAATTATAATTCCTATCATTCTCGTCATCTTCCACTTTATCTTTATGGTCATGGTCATGGTCATTATGGATATTCTTGATGAATCCAAAGATTAAGTTCAAATAGTTATTAGAATTAATAATCTTTTTACAATATTCTTCATTTAAATCAAAATCAATATATGTCATTATTTTAATTAATAATTTCAATCTATAATATCTTTCATCTTCATTGGATTTATCATATCTCGATAATATACTGATAAATAGTTCAATACCTTCTAATTTTAAAAATAATCTTCTTAACTCTTTAGAATTTATTAAGAGATATCCTAATATATCCATCATTATTGATAAATTATCTTCAACATTCTCCTCTTGTAATAAATTTGTAAACTTTTGGAAAATTTCATTAATCTTAACTAAAAGAATCTCAATTAATACTTTATGATCTTTCTCAATTGATAATAATATTTCTTCATCTTCGTCTGTTATCATCTCATAGAGATGATTCAATATATAATAATGATTCTCAATATCATGTTTGTAATCATCAATTCCAGTATTATTATTATCATCATCACTATTATTATTGTCAAATCTCATATCATATACAACCGTATTTATAAGGTCCTTTAAAGAAATATTAGGTAGGATATTCTTAATAATTTCTTCATTGATATCTCTTCTCTTAATAATTGCAACAAGAAGATGTTTGATATAACTTGTATTAACACTTTTCCTTATAGAAACATCATCAGATTCAGATTCAGTTTCAATTATATCATTGAATACCATAGTTAAATCATTTACAATGGATAAATTCTTATGTCTAACTAATCTTATCAATACTTCATTGATATCATCATTGATAAATAGTTTATTAAATTCATTTAATAATATAGATATTTGTTTAGAATCATCAATTATTAAAAAATTTCCTAATTCTTTTACCAATTGGTTTAATAAGAACTCATTTTTTTCAATGGATGGTTGATCTAATAGTTCTTTAATCTTAATATATTGTTTCTTTAACCAAGTTATTGAATACTCTTCTTCAGCATTATTTTGATCATATGAAGAGGAATTAATAGTGTCCCTTACTAGAAATTTCAAGATGGCTTGTTCTTGTTCAGTAGCATCTTCCTCTCTTAAACGTTTGTTAGAGCCAGAGCTCATATTATATATGGGAACTGATTATATAAATACAATACTTATAATATCGTTAAATTTTAGTGCTTATTGTTTTCTATATAATTTTTCCAAATAGAAAAATGATTAAAATACACTAATAACTTCCTAAATAGGAATATTGCCTAATTGGGAACCAATACATCTACTTCTAATAGTTATACTACAATAGAGTATAATTGTTTAGTAATTTTAGGTTGACGTTGATGATTACAGTATTTATTACAAAGGTTCAGTTGAATTATGACAATCAGTAATGTTTATAAATTATAGATTTTATTTAAGTTTGAGTCTTGTGATTTTAAAATAATTAAAATGGTGATTGGTTAAGTAAATATTAAATAGTGAGTATAGTAGTAAATGGTGAACAGTGAGTAGTAAGTAAATAGTAGTGCAAGAATAGAATAAAATAACAGGCTGGAAACGTTAGTTATGGAATATACTATGATGAAATCAAAGTATAACTAACAATGTTCTTAAATCTTTCATCATTCATTTCAATAATCAATAAAAGTAAATCATTAAATAATTTCATATCATCTAAGGCCAATTTATCCAATTGTTCAGAATCAATGACCCATAAGATGGTATTATCTGAATTACTTTCAACCTTAATAACATCTTCATTATCAACGTCATCAACATCAATATCATTGATAGCTTTACCAATAGCGGTCATTGGTAAGATAATTTCATAAATTTCTTGAGTTCTACTATAATTGGCATCTTCAATACAATGAACCAAATTATAATTGACCTTTAATTTACCAGATTCAACAACAACAAAATATTTGTTATCATTTTTGATTAATTTTTTTAATTCTTCACCTTTAACTAAGATTCTTTGTTTAAATAATGGTAACAATTTTTTCCAATCAACTTTATTACTAATTCTAGTTAAGATGGATTCTAATTTTGGATTTGATGATATGATTTCCTTTGTATTAGCATCATCTTTCTTTTTTTTATTTCTACCAGATTTATTAGCACCTGATGAAGTAATTGATGATGTTAATGTTGATGAATTAACATTTTGTGTTGGTTTTGAAATTATGTCCTCATTTTCTAAGATTGTTTGTTGTTTATTAAAATCTAAGGCTTGCTTTAAGAAATTATGATTTCTTGGTGTACCAATTGGTAATGAACGATTGATTGGATTTTGTTCAACTTGCATTTGCATAATTGGACTCTTGATTGGTTTCATACGTAAATGATCTTCCTCCTCCTCTTGCTTTTGTTTATCAGCCTTTAACTTATTAGAAAATTGTTTATATTTAGTTAGGAATTGATCCTCACACCAACATAGACTTGTATTTAAATCTTTAAAGACTTTAATATTTTTATTAACAATATCATGTCCATTAATTTGAGAACTTGATATAAAGTCAACATTTCTTAATGAGATTAACTTTTTTTCTTCATTAGTTGAAATAATTAAATATACTCTCTTTTCAATGATTAATTTTTTAATTCTATTTAAACTTTCAGAGGCACTAAAATCAATATTTAAGACATTTTGAAAATCCAATATTAGATATCTAATTGGATATCTATTAGTATTTGTAAATAGATTCTTAATTAGAGTTTCCACTTTACCAATTGAACCAAAGAATAGGAAACTTTGTAATTTAATAACATAGATTTGATTACCTAAAGATTTTAGGAAATTTTGTTCTAATGAAGTTCTAACAGTTGTTGATTTAACCATTTCACCAGTGAATTGATTCAAAATAGTTTGAGTCTTTGAACTTTCATAAAGAAATTGGAAACTTGCACAAATAATACCAACAATAATACCAATAACAAAATCATAGATACCCATAGTTAATACAATTATAAAGATTGTTAAATATTCTAATTTTGAAACTCTACCCCAAGTATCATATAATGATTCCTTTAATAGTTCATAACCTAATAAGAAGATTAATGAACCAACAACACAAACAGGAATAAAATCAATTACAATTGGACCTAATACCAATACAATGAATGTAGCAATGGCCAACATAATACCAGCCATACCTGAATCAGCACCAGCTCTAATGAATAATAAACTATTTGTATAGACTAAATAATTTTGAATTGAACCAATTAAACCAGAGGTTAAATTTGATATACCATGAGCTACTAATTCCTTATCAACATCAAAATCATCTTTACCAATGGATACAGCAAGAGCAGGTACATTAATTGGAACATGAAGAACACCAAAGAAAGTCAATGCTAACATACTTAAGAATTGTTTAAATACAATTGACCAATAACAATTTTTAAAGTTAAAATATTTATAAAATTCATACCATGGTTCAATTGAAGTTGATAAATTACCATTTGAATCAACAATACCAGCAGAGAACATATAACCTAATTTTCTTGCAGAATCTAAATTCCAAGATGGTATTAAAAAGATTAATAGATGAGTTAATAATAGAATTGAAATATAAAAACTTGGTAATAGATTAGAATTTGTAGTCTTATTCTGTAACATTATTAATAGAATAGTGGCAAATAATGGTATTGACCATTTAAAGAAATTATCAATATCAAAATATTGTAATAGATAATCAAAATTATATTCAAACGAACCTAATTTTGAACTAACCTCTAAACCAGTAATTACTAAGAAATAACCAACACCACCAATACAACCAATTAATATATGTCTTGGGAAAAATCCAACTAATTGACCTAACTTTAATTTACCCAATATTAAGAAACAAATACCAGTTACCATTGAACTTAATACATAGGTAAAAATAACTGTTGTTATCAATGTATCATTATCATCAATACCCATTGATTCTAATTCCCAAGCAATTGAAAATGCCATCTTATGAAAGAATGGAGTAATTTCAATCATTTCAGAACCTACTGAATTTTTAAAATCAGAAAATCCAATTGAATAGATAATTTGAGAAACAATGGAAGATATATAAAACATTGATAGACCAGTTGGACCTAAAGATTGAAATCTTGAATCATTAATTGGGAAAATAATCATACCATAACTTAAACCATCTAAAATATTTAATAGTAGACCTAATATAACAGCAGGAATATAACTTGAAATCTTTGAAATTGAAAAGCAAGAAGACCAAGAATTATTATTACTGTTATTGCTAATTTGAAAATGATTATTATTTGAAGTCTTACCATTAAGTTGATTTGAATTTTGAGATTCTAAATCATAGAATTGATAATTATTTGAATTTGGTAATAATAATTGTGAAGTTTCATTATATGATTGAGAATTTTGATTATTAATATTTTGATTATCAATATTGTTATTAATATTTGTATAACTATATGAAACGTTATTATCAATAAAATCATCATTATCTAAGAATTCATCATCACCATTATTATTATTATTATTAGTAGTAGTAGTATTATTTGAATGAGAGAATGATAAATCATTTGTTGAATCAATTAATGCCTGTGGAGATGATGTTAATTGATCAATATTTGTTGTTGAAATTGAATTATTTCTAATTAAATAGGAGGAAGTATTGGGTACATAACTTCTACCTAATGGTAATTGTTGATTATTAAAAGAATTTGAATATTGAGAATGCGAAGATGAAAGACCTAATGATAATGATACAGCTTCAGATATTGATCTCTTATTAAAGCTAAACCCACCGGCACCACCTTGATTACTACCCGAAGAATAGGACATTAGATGATGATGATGATAATAGAGAGATATAGATGTGTTGGAGATTAACAAGAAGATATATATGTATTAAAGATGAAAGATGAAAAGAGTCCTTATTGAGTATCAATTATAATTAAATTGTGGATGCAAATTAAAATTTTTCTTGTTAATATATATATGGAGATAATCCCTTAAATTTATAACGAGTAAATCAGAATTAGTGAACAATGAATGATTCAGAATCAAATTACTATTACTATTAATACTATTGTCACTAGTACTTATACTATAACAACAACAACAAGTATAGCAACAAGTACAAGTACAAAAATTACAGGGCGTGGTTAACAATGAATATGTAGCGAGTAATAAGTATTAAGTATTAAGTATTAAGATAGCAGATAGTGAAAATTTTGGTTGTTGACTCTGTCGATGGGCCGTGTGAACTTATCTATCAAACTTTTTTGTCAATTTCCACTAAATATTTGTTTGATTATTTGATTGATTATTGGTATCTATTGGGTAGTGACTGGCGAGTAGTATGTGTATAGTTAGAGCCTTACTAGTCTAACATGTGTCTTTGTGCTTGTGTATCTTATATAAGAGTATTTATGTATTTAATTTTTTCTTGGAGTCTTGTTTGTTTTGAGTGCATGTAAGATTTTGTTAATATTGAATGTTAATGGATGGTATAGTCATTTATATAGTCATTGTATAATTAACAAATATTGAAAGTTTAAATAATCAAGTATTGTATATATATAGGTATGTTGTATTATTGATATAGTATTTAATATTATTGATATAGTATTTAATAGATTAATATGCGTATTATATTGTCAGAGTATTAAGGTTACAGTAGTAAACATACATACACACACTTTTATTTATATATGTACACAGTCTTTACTAATAATCAGACGAGTTCAAATTATAATACAATGTAGTAATTCTTTGTAAATTATTCATATTGGAAGTTATATCTTTAACTTGAACAGGATAACTTTAATTTAAAAAAAATATAAAAGAATATGGAAAATAAAATAAAACAGAACGTACATAAATTAAAATAACAATAAGAGATACAATCAAGTTTTAATAATAATACTAATAATAAGAATAATAATAATAACAATAATATAAAATAAGAATAGAAATAATAAGAATAGAAATAATAAGAATAATAAAAACAATAGTAATAATAATAATAAAAACAATAAGAACAGAATTCAAAGAAAATAAGAATATAAATCAATAATATAAATTAAATATAAAAATAGTAGTAAAAGGAAATAGAAGAGAAGATTAGAAAAGATTAATTTTTAGAATTACTCTCTGCTAAATTTTTCCAATGTTCAACTTCTCTATATGCTCTCTCTAATTCAACTTTTAATTTTTCATTATTAACCTGTAATTCTGATAATTGTTGACCATTTAATAATTTTTCTAATGTCCATTTTTCCATATTATTATTTTCATTTTCCTTTAAAATTTTAATATATTCAATTGCCTTAACAATAACTTCACTCTTATTTGCACCTTGACTTGGTAATAATGAACCTAAATCTTTTAAACCAGTATTAATATTCTCTCTTCTACGTCTTTCAACTTCTTTATGTGTATCCTTTCTTGCTCTATGCCATTCATCTGAACCTGGATATGGTTTAGTTGGTATACCTGTTCCTGATACACCTGATGATGATTGTGAAATTGATTTGTTAACATTAGGATTTGATGATGATGATGCACCTGTTGTTGAAGGTGTGACACCTGTACTTGATGTTGTCGTTGTTGTTTGTTCTTCTGGTACTGATGCTCCTGTTGATGATAATAATTTAGTTTCACCATTGTTATGTAATTGATCATGATCTTGTCCATGTGATTGTGATTGTGATTTCAATTGTCCATGAGATAAAGAAGAATGTGTTGAACCATGATCACTCGATACAACAACAGCTGCTAAAGCAGCAGCAGCAGCTGCATGTTCATCCTCTTGTTGCTTTAAAGTAGAGGTAATCTGTTGTCTTAACTCTTCAGAAACAATAACTTTTTCAGAACCATGATCAACACTGACAATAACATCATCATCATCATCATCATCATCATGTTCATCATCGTCATCATCATTATTATTACCAACATGTACCTGATGATTATTACCATTATTAGAATGAATACCATTAGATGAATTACCAAACATATTTGGTCCTTGATTATTATTTCTTAATTGTTGATGTGTTTGTTTATTATTATTTGATTGATCTAATAATAATTCAGAATCAATATTTTCCTCAGTGGTCAATTGTTTCTTGATCTTTTTAGAAAGAGGACCTTTAGATCCTGTTGAAGCATCACCTATTCTCTTTTCCATGATATACTATTCTTTTATTTTGTTTTTTAATTGTAGCAAAGAGATATATTTATGATGAATATATATGATGTATATGTATAGTAGTACTATAGAGTAAAGTAAAGTAAACAAAAGCACCTGACTTCCACGTGAGCAGGATTTTTCTCCCTTTTTAAACACTTTTTTTTTTTTTAATTTTTTTTTTTAAATTTTTTTTTTAATTTTAATTTTTTTCTAAAATTCGCTCACGTGAGAATTTTTTTTTATTTTCTTGTCTTGCGCGGGAAACTTTTTTCATTTCTCATTTTTTGAAATTTTTATAATAGAAATTTAATCCGAGGGCTAAAGACCGGATAGTACTGATTAGTATATTAATCTATATTGAATTAATTAGTGACAAATGATATCTTGTATGGTTTCTTCTTGTAATTCACAATTATTAGTATTTTGGTTCCAATCAAGATAGAACTACATTATCATAAACTAGATCGTTCTTATCTATAAATTAGCTTACGTGTCACGTGATTCATCGGTATTAAATATATAAGATTATACTATGATCATTCAAATAATGAATAATATACTTTTTTTGTTATTTTATATTTTATATTTTATATTTTATACTTCTTATACTTATACTATATACGAATACCATATACTGATACTAATACTATATACTAATACTATATACCTAATATTAATCAGTATCAATCATCATTGAAAATTTGAAACCAAATTTAAACCGGAAAAAGGAAAATTTTAAAATCGCGTTGGAAAAATTATTTTGAACACACATATACATATACAGTATACTTTATACACCTTAATACTTTAATCTATAAATTTGTAATACGTTGAACTTATAATAGTAAAATATTAATTAGATTATTTCTGATTGGTTTTTAAGAATATTTGCACTACAGCTACAGCTTACTTATCTTCTTTCTTTGTTATTTTATTTTTATTTTCATCAATAATTTAGAAAGTTCCTATCATACAAAAAATAAATATTAGATCAATTGTTAATAATTCCATTGTTATTTGTTGATACATCATATCTATATCCATATATATATATATATATATATATATACATATATCTTATAACGTCGTTGTCATTGTCTTTGTCGTTACAAGTAACATCATCATTATCACATTTTCATCTTTAACTACTTTATTGATTTATTAAATCATATAATAATTGATTATACCATAAATATTTAATCAATTATACTAATTCATACTAATATTGCTTTTCAAATTAATTCCAATTAAGCATTAAATAATCAAATATAATTATCAAGCGAAAAAAGGAGAAAAACATGTCTTATAATATGATTCCTGCTATTGTTTTAGCATTAACAGTGATTTTAATCACATATTTCATTTTGAATCCATTACCAAATCGTAAAGTATTAAAACCTGATGTTTTCCAAAAATATCCATTAATTTCCAAAAATATGCTTTCATCAAATTCTGGTATCTATAGATTTTCATTACCAAAGAAAACTGATATCTTAGGTTTACCAGTGGGTCAACATATTTCAATTAGTGCAATTATTAATGGTAAAGAAATTGTTAGATCATATACTCCAACTTCAAATGATCGTCAACAAGGTTATTTTGATCTATTAATTAAAGATTATCCACTTGGTAATATTTCAAAATATATTGCTGAATTAAAGATTGGTGATACAATTGATGTTAGAGGTCCAAAAGGTTTCTTTAAATATACTCCAAATATGGTAGATCATTTTGGTATGGTTGCTGGTGGTACTGGTATTACTCCAATGTATCAAATCATTGTTGAAATTATTTCAAATCCTAATGATAAGACCAAAGTTCAATTAATCTATGGTAATCAAACTGAACCTGATATCCTATTAAGACAAGAAATTGATAAGATTTGTAAAGAACATCCTGATCAAATTAAATGTCATTATCTATTGGATAGACCTTATCCAAATTGGGAAGGTGGTGAAGGTTATATTACTCAAGAAGTCTTAAATTCTTTCTTACCTGCTGCTACTCCAAGAACTCAAGTATTGATTTGTGGTCCTCCACCAATGGTCTCTAGTGTTAAGAAGGCTGCTGTTAATTTAGGTTTTAAGAAGGCTAGTCCTGTATCAAAGGCTGGTGATCAAATCTTTGTCTTTTAATAAATAAATATTATAATAATTAAATAAAATATGATATATATACTATTAGAATATATATATAAATAAATCACCAAATTACTTTGAAATTAAATACAATAATTTAAAACTAAATAAAAAAATCAGTGTTCTCTTCTATTTTTTATAAATATACTATCTACCTACATCTATAAGAGATTCAAACTTTATGATGAAATATCTGTTATTTAGAATTAAGAAACATGATAAATATATATATCTATGTATAGGTGTATTTGAAAAAGTATTAAATAATACTGATATCAAAATATATGTAAGATGCAAAATCAATAATATAACATTGGAAAAAAACTAAAATTCAGCTATATTGATAAATAATTAATTGTCCTCTAGTTTTAACTTTGAAATCCTGTCATTTATTAAAATTTCTCCAGGAGGTTGTTCTAATAATTTAGCATGAATTGCCTGTAAAGCCTTAATTGCATCTTTTTCATCAATAACAGCACTAATATTAATTTCATTAGCACCTTGAGAAATCATTTCAATATTAATTTGATTTTGTGCCAATGTTGAAAACATTGTTGAGGCAACGCCAATATATTGTTTCATTTGACCACCAACTAATGATACGATGGCCATATTTTTAGTAACATCAACAGTACCAAGATGTTTTAATTCTTGAACTGCTTCTCTTAAATCTCTATTTGAACTTTCATCATCTGTATGTTGTAAAGCCATAGATACATGTACTTCAGAAGTTGAAATTAAATCAACAACTAATTGATATTTATCTAAAGTTGAGAAAATTTTGGCTAAGAAACCATGAGATAATGTCTTTTTATTTGAATGAACGTTTAATACTATAATATCATGCTTTGTTGTAATTGCAGTTGCAGCCTTCTTCTTAACACTTAATGAACTTAACTTATCAATTGAAATTGGTGGATGTGGTGGTGTTGCTTCACCTTTTCTACCAATATTTTCAGGATAAATAATGGTACCTTGACCAGTTGGATTTTCTACATTTTTAATTCTAATTGGTATTCTAGCCTTAATAACTTGTTCCATTGTAAATGGATGAATAACTTCACTACCATAATAGGTTAATTCAGCTGCTTCATCAGGTGTAACTGTAGCTAATAATCTGGCATTTTTAACCTTTCTTGGATCAGCTGTAAAGATACCATCAACTTCTTTCCAAACTTGTAATTCATCAGCATTAATACCAACTGCTATTAATGCAGCACAAAGATCAGTATAACCTCTACCAACACCATTTAATAAACCACCTGGAACCACACCAAAATAACCAGTAAATACAGGTACAATATCATTAGATTCTAATTCCATAATTTTTTCCCTAAAGGAATCTGATAATTCTTGATAAAATTTATCATCAAATCCATTTCTTGAAATATCATAACCTGGTGGAATAACCATTGATAAATCAATATATTGAGCCTTTAGACCATGATCATTAAATAATGATGCCATAAATAGACAACTTAATTTTTCACCAGCAGACATAATTGAATCAAGAGTTCTTGGAGAAATTTCACCAATAATTTGAGAGGCATGTAATAATTTTAGTACTTGATCACATTCATAGTTAGTATCAACTATTAATTTCTCCAATAGAATAGGATCTTTAATTAAATTTTTAGCATTATTGATATGATCTTCACGAACTAACCTTAGTATAGATTCATAATCAGCATCTAAAGTGGCTAAATCAGCACATTTTAATAATCTTGAAGTAGTACCCTCTGACTTTATGGTAGATGATCTTGCTGAACAGACAACAGCGACCCTACTATTTTCTGAATATGGTTTAACTATATCATCACATATCTTTTCACTAAATTTACCAACAGAAGTACCACCGAATTTTTGAACGATCCAACCATTTTGTTGGAAAGATGAAGATAATGAGGAGACAGACATTATGTTAATAAATGTTTATAGAAAGAGTATATGAATATGAAAAAATAAGTGTTTTGCCTTTTATTATTGATTCAAGTTGTAAAAGGTTAAAGATGATGATAATAAATGTTTATTTTCTGAAGTTAAAATGAAAAGCTTTTGTTTAACTTTTTAAAAAGTTTTGTAAAGTAATGGTATTAATGATGTTAAGCAAGAGTTAAGAAATATCTAAATAAGTCTGAACAAAGTAAGTCAAATGTAATTAAATTTGATGAAATTCTAAATACAAAGAGTGAATGTAGTAACGATGCAATAGTGATAATAATAAGGTAATAAAGTAGCAAATAAATATTCAAGATTTGTCTTTATAGATATTCCTCTATATAGTATAACCTTTTATTATTATAATTTGTACTTTCACAGCTTCCAATTTTTCAGTTTCCATCTTTGTTTGACTCATATTTTTTTTTTCTTGTTCAATGTAAATAAATAAAAAATTTCGGCGATGGTACTATCACGTGACTATGGCTGGTGTGATGCTCTTTTACTATTATTACTTTTATTTCTTTTAATACTTTTATTTCTATAAACTAACCTAATGACAATGAGAATTTATTAATCATTTATTATAGATATTTATCATATGCAGTGGGTGTGTAATTTAATTATATTCATATCAATTTTATACTACAGCTAAGTTTATTGATTCCTTTCATATTTTAGTTTCAATATTAGCATTCATCTTTCTTTTTTAATTTCATAATTCAGTAGTTGTTTAGTGATTGCTTTGATTTAATCTGTTATTCATATATATGTATATCTTACAATCAAATCAAATCATATTCAAATCTATTTATAATTGGTTTTTCATTAAGATCATCACTTGAATGTAGATCTCTCTCTACATAGGTAACATGACCAACTTTATCTACCAATATTACTGTTTGAGTTCTTGTACCATAGTATTCACCAATTAATGGAGTATTTTGTAATACTCTATCCTTATCAACTTTAATTGGTGGTATAAATATTGATTGAGAGAAATTATTAAATGCATCAAATTTATCACTTTGTATTGTATTTGTTGATAATAAATCTAAACAATTATTTATTAATTGATCTTTTGTAATTGAGTTTGAAGATGTACTATTATTATTATTATTATTATAATCTTCAACTAGTTCCTTTAATTTATTCTTACCAAGAACTACTTTTGTCCATGGTTTATCAAATGAAGAATTTGATAATCCATAATATTCGTTTGAATCTTGATTTTGAAATATTTGAAAATCTTTTATTGATTTATTTGACATTATTTCAAATTGGCTTGTCTTTAAATCACCAATTAATAATGAAAATCCACCAATTTTGGATAATATTGCTTCATCATTATTAAATTTTTGTAAAATTTCTAATAAATATTCATCCTTTGATTTAGCATTACCAACAAGATAATCAAGAGTTAAAATGCCTCTAGAAATTGGACTTATAGAACCACCAAATTCCTTATAATTCACCAATATGGCAATTTTGTTATTAGTTGGATTTAATGCTAACCAAGTTCCTTGTTCCTTTCTTGCCAAATCAGTGGGACTTAAGATGGTTTGACCTTTATATTGATAATAATGAGCAGGTTGAGTAGCTCTTTTAAAGAACTCATCCCTATTTGATAAGAACATAAAGGGATAATCCTTATTTGCATTTGTAGTTAATAATATACACATTAATCTAATGTATTAAATGATTAAAGAGTTGATAAGATTAGATTTGTTTAAAATACTTTTATGGGAAATTGACTTGTCTTTAAATAAATGATTAAATTAAAATAAATAGACCGAGATTCCCCTCTATAAATATTACTACTACTAAGTAAATAAGTAAAATAGTCAAGTAGTATCATTAACTGCTTTCATTGGCCAACCCTAATAGTAATACAAGTAATATGCCATTGATAACACTTCAAGATCCATTAACTACTATCTACCATACACAAGGTGATGGTAAGGATAAGCCGCTATTGGTGTTAATCCCTGGCAATCCAGGTTTCATTCAATACTATTCTGAATATTTAGATTTTGTATCTTTTAAGAATCCAAGTTTTGAAGTTTTAGGTATTTCTCATTTAGGTTTCAGTGGTGATGGTATTAGTAATGAAAAGCTATATAGTCTATATGAACAAGTGGAACATAAGATAAATGTTATTGAACAATATCTTGGTAAACATACTGATAGAGAAATTTACATATTGGGTCATTCTGTGGGGACTTTTATACTAGAGAAAGTTATTATTGAATTTCCAAAGAGGTTAAATCTAAAACTTATTGGAATGATAACACCTACAGTTATGAATATTCATAGATCTCAAAGTGGATCCAAGTTATATATTCTAGGATCCATATATCCAAAGTTTTATAAAGCGGTTTCAATTTTAGGTTGGTTATTGAGCTATACTCCAATTGTTCTTGTTGATTTATTAGTAAAATACAAGTTGAAATCACCTCCACCAAATGCAATCATAACAACTAGAAATTTCATTACAAGTGAATCATTTATTAGACAAGCTTTAGGATTAGGCACTGAAGAGATGAATGTAATTCAAAATCAAGAACCCCTATTGCAAAACTTTTTAAAAATTACAAAGGGAATCACCAAATGGTGGGTATTCGCTGAGAATGATCATTGGATAGATAATAAGACTAAAGATCAGATCATAAAACTATTGAATGATCATGATGATATTAAATCAAATATAATATTAGAAACTAATGAAATCGCTCATAACTTCTGTATTAAACAAAGTTTTTTGTTTAGTAAGTGGACTAATGATGTTATTGAAGGCGAAATTATATACTAAGTCAAAATAATAGTACGCAAAATCATAATAGTTCATTAACTAAACACAACAACAACAGTAAATTTGATTGCCCCAAATTGCTAATAAAACTAGATAATATAATATACATATACACATACAAAGCATATGATTTATAATATACTACTATGATATATATAGTAGAAAGAATTGTAGTAGTAGTAGTAGTAGTAGTAGTAGTAGTAGTAGTAGTAGTAGTATTACCAGAATTTGGGTTTGTAGCTTATAAAAATTAATATAAAAAATATTGGCGTGTATCGTGTTTTTGTTTACACTTATTGTAATCACAAATCACAAATAACAAATCAAATCATCAAGTACTCTGGAGGGCTATAAGGTTGGCTCTACATTCAATCAATGTACCATTCTGATGAAGATGAAGATATTGTCTTCTCAGATATGGAAGAACTGTATGAAGATAGTATGGATGAAGAGTTCAATAAATTACTAGACAAACCTGCTGTTAATAGACAGATTCAAGAGAATATAACAAGGCATACCTTACTTCAACAAAGAACACTACAAGGTAATA
Source organism: Ruyongia chambardii (assembly GCA_030574595.1). NCBI lineage: Eukaryota > Fungi > Ascomycota > Saccharomycetes > Phaffomycetales > Wickerhamomycetaceae > Ruyongia > Ruyongia chambardii. Next base: position 31,238 of record JAJMFI010000085.1, read on the forward strand.
AAGTAGATCCAAATGAACCTGCGTTCTATGAACAGATCGAAAGAGTCGTCACTTATAGACCAACACATCATGAAATGGATATGCAATCCATTAATTCTTATATATATCCTTCAAATTTACAAGTTAGAGATTATCAATTTGATATCATTAAAAAATCATTCTTTGAAAACTTATTATGTGCCATTCCAACTGGTATGGGTAAGACGTTTATTGCTAGTACTGTTATGTTAAATTTCTATAAATGGTTTCCCAAAGGTAAGATAATATTTATGGCTCCAACAAGACCATTAGTTGCACAACAGATTCAAGCATGTCTTGGAGCTACCGATATTCCAAGTACTGATACTGCAATATTATTGGATAAATTAAGAAAAAATAGACCAGAAATTTGGAATAGTAAAAGAGTTTTCTTTACTACTCCTCAAGTAGTTGAAAATGATTTGAAATTGGGAACTTTAGACCCTAAAGAAATTGTTTGTGTTGTTATTGATGAAGCTCATAGAGCTAGTGGAAATTATGCTTATACAAACGTTGTTAAATTTATTTCAAGATTCAATACATCATTTAGAGTACTAGCTCTAACTGCTACTCCTGGATCAACGATTGAAGCTGTTCAAGAGGTAGTTAATAATCTAACCATCTCAAAAATTGAAATCAGAACAGAGGAAAGTGATGATATCGCCAAGTATATGATGAACAAGGATACTGAAAGAATTAGAGTAGGAAATAATGAAGCTATTGAGGAAATAATTGAACTTTTATGTATTGCTATTGATCCAGTATTGAAAGATGCTAATAAATCTGGTATTTACGACATTACAGATGCTTCCAAAATTAGTCATTTTTCTGCTTTTCAAAAATCACAATCAATTGTTAAAAATCCAACAATTCCAGAAGGTCTTAAATGGAGTTATTTCTTCATTTTACAACTGATTGGTTATGTAGGACAAATGTTAAAAAGATTGAAAATTTATGGTATAAGGACTTTTTACTCATATTTTCAAGATAAATGTTTGGAATTTAGAACTAAATTTGAATTAAAAAAATCAACAAATAAGATTGCAAAGGACTTCTTTTATAATGAATCTGTAAAAACAATTGAAAGAATTTGTAATAATACGCTGAAGGATCCAACATTTATCTCACATCCAAAATTAGATCATGTTCTTGAGCAACTATCAACGTTCTTTCAAACCAAAAAAAATTCAAGAGTTATCATCTTTACTGAATTGAGGGAATCTGCATTAGAAATAGTCAAAGTAATCGATAATAATAATAATCCAGAGTGTAAAGCACATATATTTATTGGTCAGGCTAGAGGTAAGGAAGGGTTTGATGATGAAGCATACAGTAGGCAGCATGCAAAAAAAGGTAGAGGTAAAAAGAATAAAGAAGAAAGAGAAGAAAGAGAAAGACAACAGATAGAAAATAAACAGAATAAAAAGCAACAAGATGCAACAGAAAGAGCAGGTAGGCGTACTTTCACATCAGAAGAAGCACAAATATCAGGAATGAATCAAAAAACACAAAAGGATTTGATCAAAAAATTTAAGAATGGTGAAATTAATATTTTGGTAGCCACTTCTATTGGTGAAGAAGGTTTAGATATTGGAGAAGTGGATCTGATTATTTGTTACGATTCAACAGCTAGTCCAATCAAAAATATCCAAAGAATGGGTAGAACAGGTAGAAAGCATCATGGTAAAGTTGTATTGCTTTTCTCTGGTTCAGAAGAGCTAAAGTTCGATCAATCAATGAATGATTACCAAGAAGTTCAAAGACAAATTGAGTCAAATAGTTTAGATCTACCAAAATCTGATAGAATAATACCCAATAATATAACACCTGTATGTATTCAGAAACTGGTTGATATTCCTGAAGACAACTTAAGAATTGCAAGAGGAGAGGATGAAGATGAGGTAATCAAGATGGCTACTCAAGCAATGCTTGGTAAAAATGCAAGAGGCACTAACTCATCAAGAGGTTCCAAAGGCAAACAAGGGAAACTTGGACTTAAGGCTGTGGATAAATTGACACCTATTGCTGAATCAAAAAAGAAAATCACTAAAAGATTTTTCATGCCTGATGATGTTGAAACTGGATTTGTTCAATCATCTAAGCTAGTAAATAAGGTTACTTTGAATTCTAATAAAATAACTAAGACATTCAAAATGGTAGCTGATTTGGATGATATATCAAATCAACCCGCAAGATCGGTTGAAAAATCCAATAGACATGATCATATCTCTGGTGAAAAAGACTCGACCAGGGAAGAAATTAGTATTGACTTGGATTCAGATAATGATATGGAAAATAGTTCCACTGGTGACAATTATTCTTCAAACAAGACAACCGGTCCATCAAAGTCCATTTCTGACATGATGGATTCTTCCAGAAGTTCATTTGATAAACCAAATTGTACAAATCATAATATTAATGACTCAATTGATTATGACATATCTACCTCCACGCCCACCAATAAATATAAGCAAAGGAAACGATTGAATACCATGACTTTGTATGGTGATTCTGACATAGATACAACCAATGTTTGTATTTCAAGAGATATTTTACCAGATAACATTTCTGCAACTTGCAATGCACTTGATTCTCCCATTACTGAGTATGAAGATGACCAGCATGCGGAGGAATCCAATAATAATGATGATATTCTGTACGATGGTGCTAAAGTATTAGCTGAATCAGAGTCAAAAGTGGATGCATTCACTGGAGGTGACAAGACTGCCGATAAAGTCAACATCAACATTAAAGAGGTAGATAATTTTATCGGAGATGATAACAACTACGAAACAATCCATAACAAAGAACCTAACCAATTAGTAAATAATGCTGTGGAAATTCTGCCTTCTTCAGTAAGGTCAAATAATGATGTTGAATTAATGGAAGTTAGTGATAGTGAAGAAGATAACGATGATCAACTTCTACTCATGTTCAAAAGAAAACAAAGGAGAAAGATTTTCAATTTTGAAGATTATGAACAAGACTGTATGAAGCAGGAAAAGCATAGTCTTTCAAAACAATCAGAATCTAACAAAATTGATGAATTAAATCATAATTCTGATACGATAGCAAAGAGTAATCACACTGAAAAGAATCAAAAAATTCCTGAGCGGTCTGAGTTGATTCCAATAGTTCCTAAAGAGCAACAGAAATATGAAATTGATGAAAATAAGAAATCCAAAACTATAGCTAAGACTAAACAAAAGCATCTAAACAAATCAGCTCAAAGTACTACTAAACCAGATGTAACTGAAATGTTGCAAAATAGTAGAATGAGAGTTATCGGTGTAAAACGTCGAAAGTTCAATTTAAAAAATGTTAAAGAGTCAGAAGTTATTGATTTAGATGAGGAAGTTGATTATGCTGATACACAAATCAACAGAATTAGATCTGCTACAAGAGAACTACAACCTAAAAGGAAATTGAATAGAGATAAGAAGATAACATTACCTATCAAAGACTATATATTTTCTAACAAATATGATTCAATGGATGGCTTGTTTACAGAGGAAGAGAGTAAAGAATTTTATGGTAGAATTTTCACTAGCTATCACGATGTATTTGAACCAAATCCAATTAAATCAGTTAAAAAAGCTCCATATTCAATTACTGTACCTCATAACCGTGTTTCACAAAGATTCATAAATTTCATTGCCAGCATCCAGGTAGAGAAGGAACTTAATAAGCTGCTGAAAACACAAAGGGAGAATATGAACGCTTTGCTTGAGATAGATGAAGTTATTAATCCTGCTGACATCATTGTTGATGATAATGCGAGTAATTTAGAGAGGTATTCTAAAAATATGGATATCAGTATCAGTTTGTTAAGCGATGATGATGAGGAATTTATAGGTTTGTAAATTTTTATTATTTGTCATCATAGTTTATAAATCAGAACCTTCTTAAAACAGAACTGAAAATTAGTCAATCATTTCACCAATGACGTAAAACATATATAGTAAGCGTAACTATATACTCTTATTCAACCCATGAGAACATCATCACATTTGGTTACAACAATATTATCCAAAATGGCTGAGTTGTTATTACATTCAACAGCTTTTGAATGATATAACAAACCCCATCTACCTGGGTATGCTATTCCATTGACATTTCTAACAGATTCATTGAAAGATCTTTTGAAGAATGGGGTAGCAAAGACATATTGAACATAATCAGGAGCACCAGGAACTAGACAATTATCGGCAACTATTGTAGATCCTTTAGTAATATATCCTAATGATTCAGTCATTCTAAGATCTGGTAGATATAAAAACTTCCAATGGTCAATAAACAAGAAGTCAATTGTTTCAATTTTGTAATCATCATTTAACCTGTATAAGTTATCATTAACTTTACCGCCTATTTGGACAATATAGTCACCCAATCCAGATAGTTCGATTATTTGTTTGCTTATATTGGCAAATCTTGGATCAGCTTCAAAGGTGTAGATTCGTGCTTCTGGTTTATTGAAGTCCTTCAATTGAAGGGCTATTAGGATGGTAGAATATCCAAAGTTTGTACCAAATTCAACTACCGTAGTTGGTTTTGATGCTAGTAGTTCTTCTTTTAGAATTGCACCCTTGGCTTTACCAATATGTATCAATTTATAACCAGCACTTAGTTCATCAATATAGTTTAATATTAGTTCAGGTTTATTTTGTAATTCATTCTTCTTTGCTAGTAACTTGGATAATATGGTATATTCAACAAGTTGAGGTGACTCTGTTTCAGCTAAAACAGGTTCAAGAGTAGAGATATGTTCACTTTTTGGTGGTACTTGTAAAAACTTTTTTGTTACCAAGTGTTAGTTATCACTTGAACATAATTTATGAAATAAATCCATATATAAAGTCGTGTATCTGTACAGGATCAATCACACAATACTATACTTACTTCAGTCATTACCTGTAATTATCAGCGCAGTAAGAAAGTTATTGATGAGATGGTTATTGATTAATGTTTCCTATGAGTAAATATATTGTTATACTACAATAAAATGGGTTTGACATTAATATGTAATTTTCGGAGCTGAAGAATCATGATACTTTTTCACATACAAAACTAAAGCAACTTTTGTTTAAGTATTTATTATTTAGAATGGGAAGAATGGGCCATCTCATTATGTTGCATGATCATGATCCTCACATTTGTGTATCACAGCCATAGCACAGCAAAATGTAATTAACCATTATATAGAAAAGGCGTCGATAATACTACATATCTAGCTTTATTATCCTATTTAGGAGATTCGCCTGATTTGGATATTAAAACTTTTTTTATATGCCTTCAACTACACAATATTTTAATGAGATTTAAATATTGATTCTTTCAATAGAGTAGATTGGTACCTTTTTAACTGTCTTCAACTGTTTCATCTCAATTTGCTCAATGGCTGCTAAGCAATAAGAAGCCGAGTTTAGAGCTTCAACTTTTGCAGATAGTATATTTTGTAATTTAACAATCAATTCCTCATTCCATACAAATAAGCCATTCGAATCAAGCAATAATGAAATCAATTCATAACCAAAGTTGATCTGTACTATACGTTCAATAACCTTAACGCAATCAATATGTTTGAAGTTCAATTGATCCCTTGGGAATTCTAATAATTTGATAATTAGATCTTTAAAAATTTCATCATTTTCGTTATTATTTAATTCATTTAATAGTTCAGAAATGGAAACATTGGCAGTAACAATGGCCTGTCTCAATAATCTTGGCCTAGATCTTAGCTTGGATAGTAAAGAGTCAACATTTGGAAATAATGGATGTGTTAATAGGTATGTTAATGATCTATCATGATTTTCAATATTCTTCAATACATGTGAAACAATTGAGTTTAAGAATCTTGATGAAACAATTTTATCTTTTTCGGTATAGAATTCGTTTGTAGCATTCATAAATTTCAAAAATTCTGAATCAAAATTTTTTGAATTAAATAGTTTGATATCGATTTCAATCAAATCATTAGTCTTTGTTGTCAAATTTAGAATTGATGGAACTTCATAGTATTTTTCATCTTTTATATTGATTATTGGTCTTTTACCTAATGCATCTCTTAAAGTATTCGAGTCGAGGGATATGTTTAAACCATATAGGTCATTGTCTAGTAAAGTAATAGCGAATGATTTCCTTTTGGTGGATGTTAAGATGAATGTCTTTTCTATTGTTGATTTGAATTTTTTGGAAGACAATAGAGTATTAAAATTAGTATTGATTAAATAAATATTTGAGCCCTTGGTGATTAATAATCTATCTGCCGCTGGGGATATGACTGATGCTTGTAATGATGAAGATGAGGTAGATGACTCAGCAAAATTTGGGATGAAATCAACTAATGAGATAGTTTTGAGCTCTTGGAAATGTGGTAGTTTGAATAACCTTATTTGACCATTAAGATATTGATACAAGATCCCATTACTATATGAAAAAGTCAGTGAGTCTGTTGAAAAATTATTTGTGTCTCTAAGTTCAACAATTTTGGAGCTGATTTCCTTACCTTCAGTAGAAATAATTTTGAAGTTTAAAGTATTCTTCTTTGTATTATCAAATTCAACATTTAATATTAGGTTGTTTTCAATGGATTGTGTGAATATTGATGAGTATAAGTTATTTGAATTCCAAATTTCTTTATATTCATCATTGATGGCTAATGCAAGGATTGATTTATCTAATATTAGAATCAACTTATCAGAAGTCAACATAATCTTATTGATCTTAGAAGAAACTTTGATTTCCTTCAATACTTTTGAATCATTTTCTAGTTTTGTGATGACTTGTAGATTAAATGAGTTTTTAGCAGTCTTAGAGGTTGTACCTATATAATATAAATCTTCTGCTTGCTCAATAGCTGTTATTATGATGGATGGTGGAATTGAATGAGACCAGATTAATTTTGGAGTAGGCTTTAAGATGTAATTAGAGATTGAAGCACCTGATATACCTAAATGTAACTCATCAGTGTTACTTGAGCTAGCCACTTGCAGCCTTTGAGATGAATTTATTGTAACTCTAGGTAGCTTGGTCAAGCTATACAGATCAGAAAGAGACATATCTGGTCAACTTTAGTTTTATAAGATGAGTTATCAATGCACTAGTAGTTAATGTATAAGGCCATCATCTATATAAAATTTTTCTTTCCACAAATTTTTTTGAATTCCGGTCCCTCTCCTTACGATATTCGACCACTTACGTAAGTAATTACTAATATCTCATTTCTATGATAATTTCAAAATGGAGGATCAACACTTGTTGACTATTGTTAAATACAGGATATATAATAGTTAATGGATAGATACGGGATTGTAGTCGACTCTGGTTCTTCAGGGTCGAGAATTCAGATTTATAGATGGCAAGATTCAAATGCATTGATAACATCTACTAAGGATGAATCGTTATTGAAATCAGTCCCACAGATATATCAAGAAGAGTCTTGGACCTTTAAGACTTCACCTGGTGTTTCTACATTTGCTGATAAACCAAAGAAAGTATGGGATCATCATTATGAAGATTTAATAGAATATGCTGAAGGTATCATTCCAAAGGAAAAATGGGCGGATACCCCAATCTTTATTTTAGCTACTGCTGGTATGAGATATGTTCCTGAAAAGAAGAGAAATAAGTTATTGGATCAAATTTGTAAATCTTTGAAAAAGGAGTCTCACTTCTTAGTGGAGGATTGTGATTCCCAAATCCAATTGATTGATGGAGAGACAGAAGGTCTCTATGGCTGGATTGGTTTGAACTATTTGATGGGGCAATTGGATAATTATGATTCAGAAACAAAGTCACATTCTTCATATGGGTTTATGGATATGGGTGGTGCTTCTACTCAAATTTCTTTTGTACCAAATAATGAAGCAGAAATTGAAAAACATAGAGATGATATATCAACTGTTTATTTAAGAAATGTTGATGGCAAATTACAAGAATGGAATGTCTTTGTTAGTACCTGGTTAGGATTTGGTGCTAATGAAGCAAGAAAACGTCATCTCAATCAATTGATTAATCTTTTACCAGAGAAAAATAACAATAAGGATGATGATGATTATAATACAATGAAATTAATGGATCCATGTTTACCAATGAATGCAGAAATTTATTATGATTTCAATGATCATCTTTATACAATCACGGGATCTGGTAAACCTGATGATTGTCTTAAGATAACATATCCATTATTGTTGAAAAATTTACCATGTACAGACGAACCATGTCTTTTCAATGGTGTACATGCACCAGCTATTGACTTTTATAAAGATAAATTTGTGGGGATTTCAGAGTATTGGTACACTGCTAATGATGTATTTCATATGGGTGGTGAATATAATTTTTTGAAATTTAATGAAAATGTTAAATTATTTTGTGAAATGGAATGGACTGAAATAATCAAAAAGAGTGAGAATGGTGATTTTAATAATGTACCAAATTCTATACTAATGGATGCCTGTTTTAAAGCTAATTGGGTATTAAACGTTCTGCATGAAGGTTTTAATTTACCAAGAATTGATATTGAAACAGATATGCCATCAGATGCTAAATTAGATGAAAAACCACCAGGCATTGATCCTCATATCCCATTTCAAAGTGCAGGCACTATAAAGGGATCTGAATTATCATGGACTCTTGGTAGAATATTGTTATATGCCTCAAGTGAAATTGAATCTTCACACGTTGATAACATTAACGTTGGAATTAATCCAAGTGATAATGAAATTAAATTAGATCATTCAAAACATTTCATATCTGGTAGTATTGAGCAAACGTTTAGCAAATTTAATAGCAATGCTATTAATGGTGGTATTGGTTATTCAGATTCATCAAGCCTTGCCTCTTTAATAACAGTCTTTGGACTGTTTTGTCTTTTTCTTTATGTTTCCATATTTAAAAGGGCATCAGTTCAACAATTAGTCAAACAATTACAACATAAATATTCACAATATAAATACGATAAATTGAATAACCAAATAAATTTAGACTTAGAAGCAGGTATTTTCAGTAACAAGAAAAATTCTGTTGTCAATATTGATGTTGACAATGGTATAGGTGCCAATGATGCAACTACCGGTATTGAGATTAATAGACAACAAAACCCACCATCTGCAAGATCTGATATTTCTGTAGATGACAATGATTTATTAAGCTCAAAATTGAGAACTAGAAGTTCTGCTAATCTAAATTCAATTACAAACAAAAAGACATTAAAGACAGCTCGTTCATTGTTAGATTTTTCTAATTTTAGTAATAGAGAAGATAATATTGCAAGAAGTTTTTCAAGTTCAAATTTACAACCGACTATTGATTCAGATTGATGGTTCATTGTTTATTTTAACATTCCATAGATTTTTTGATGACATATTTACATAATGTTTAGCAACAATTACCATTATTAAAAATGCTTAGAATTGATCAGTTTATATAGGTTTATTATATACATGTTACCTCAAGATCATCAAAGATTATTCTGATAACTCTTTATATTATTTATCTCGATTTGAGTCTCGCTTATCATCACTTCTTTGTGAATTACTATTACTGTCACTTCTATCTGATCTTTCAGCTCTGTGCCTCTCTGATCTGGATCCTTTTCTATCAGTGCCATGTTCATGATCCCTTACGAGACCATTATCTCTATATCTTCTATCACTATCCTTTCTATCAGTTTTTTCTCTATAGTTTTTTGAAGTTTTATGACTAGATTCTTCATCTCTATGATTGGACTCATGCTTTTCCTTTCTTGTTTCACGTTCGAATTCATCTCTGTGCCTATGGCTTCTTGATCTATGTTTCTCTCTACCATTCTTCGACTCTCGATGTTCATGTATTCCTTTACTTTGCATCAACAATAATGGATCCTTAAAGTCATCATCATCATCATCAACATCATCAACATCATCAACATCACCATCATCAGCCTTGTCAATTTTTTGAAGTTGATCACCTACAAACTGGTCATCGCTAGTTGGGAAATCGTTATTCAGTTCCTGTTTCAATAAGAATTCATACTCTTCATCGTAATCTTTTTCTTTATAAAATGTGTGATTGACTCTTATATTTCTTCCTAGTACTTTAGTGCCATTCAAATTATCCACCGCCAGTATTGTTGATCTTTGATCCTCAAACTTCAGATATCCAAATCCTTTTGATTTCCCAGTATCCTTATCTCTCATTAGCTTCATATGGACGGGGATACCATATTGTGAGAATATTATTAGCACATCGCCTTCTGTTAGCTCAAAGGGGAAAGAGCCAAAGTAGACATATGCAGAATC
>JAJMFI010000086.1:0-41431 GCA_030574595.1 Ruyongia chambardii
TTTCAACAATGGTGGCTAATTTACCCTTGTATGGACCTTTGTTGACTAAGACAACACGACCAACTTCGACTAATCTCCAGTTACTGGCTTTAACAGATGACATTTTAATTCGATGCTTGAGTTATAATATGTAAAACAAATTGATTGAAAATAAAGAGTTGTTTTTTATTAAAGATTTTTGGGTAAATTTTCAGAGCTGTGCTTTCAACAATGGTGTACGGGTGATATGGTCGTCGTTGTTCAAATAAACTATCAAAATGGTGAATCAAAAATCAGTATATTAAGCAGTAAAGTTGAAGGTTTATATATGTGATACACCTCCAATGATATATTAAGTTTTCAGTAAGTCAATAACACTTATACTTACTCAGTTATGAACTATCAATAGTTGTTAAGTTTTGAGTCTATTTTGAGTTTATAACAAATCAGTGACTGCGCATACATGCCCTACTTAAGGTCACGTTCTATTTCAATTTCGAAAAGCCCTAATATTTGCTAAAGAAAAAAATTGTTAGAAAGAAAAAAACTTTACAGAGTGAACACTTATTTATTATACCTTCATTACTTTATAAATATTAATATCAATATCATTGTAACTGTTTATACAGTATGATCAGTTTGCTATCATCTGGAATGATTTTTTCTTTTGATCTTAATAAGGTATGTTTCATTTAAACAACATCCAATCAGTGAGAATATCGTATAGGAATATTGAAAGATGATGACTTATAATTTGCGTTTGAAGAACTTATGATTACCGAGACATGCCTAGTTTCATTATGGGTCATATAGTTTTATGAAAACAAATTCAACGTCTGATTTTTAATATTTCTATTGATTTGTATTCTTCTATGATGTCTCTTTCTTGCTCAACTCTGTTACTAACAATTGTATTGAATTGAACTTAGTATGTTCTTAAAAAATGTTTCATGATATGAAGAAATATCTGAATAATAAAGAAGTTACACACACTCTCACATCAATTCTAAAGTATGAATTGGATTTTGTGAAGGTGAATAGCTTAATCAATTTGTCAAAAGAAGTGATACAAATCTATCGTGATGAAAAAGTATGCCGTCTTGACTGGCTTTTAATTAAGTCAATGAAGATGTAAAATACTATTATACCAAGATCTGTTCTGAACTTAAATTTATATTATTTTCTTTTGATTTTTGTGGTCATTTATTATCATTGACAGACAGTCAGTTCAATTTCTTTGTCCCTTTGCCATCATCAAGTACTAACCAATTTTATTATTACAGCTCTAGTTATCTATAGAACAATATAAGAATATAAGAATTTCTATATAAGCTTCTTTTTTGTTGATCGTTGTTCTTGATATTATTGTGCGTAGTCTTCTCAAGAGAATCAAAAGTTCTATTTACAAAGTGATATTGTAGTATCTCTACATTGTCATATTCTATATTCATTCATGTAAATATTTATTAAGAGTTAAATATTAGTACGTTATGTTGTTTTTTTCTTTTTCTTCTTGAATTAAAAATCAATTTTTGAGCATGTTAAGATTCACCAGCAACATCTTTACCCAATCTATAATTACCAATTGACTTACCCCAATTGACCTTTGATCTAGTAATTGGTAATTGTCTTCTTAAAGATTTGAATAAATTATTGTTTAAATCAATTGATATTTGTTTATTAATTAATTTTTGAGATTCATCTTCAAAAGTTTCAATGAATTTAATTATATCATCACCAGTATTAGCTATTGTTTCTTTTAATTCTCTATTAGTCTTTAATCTAACATTACCATCTTCATAGTAATGAATATCAATTTTAATTTCACCAGATATTTGATTAGTTGATTTATTAAAATTATAATAAGATTTCCAAATCCCATTATAAAAATTAGCTTCATTATTTAAGATATTTTTCAAATATAGATGTATTAAATTTGAATCATTATGATCAATATAAACACCAATGGCACCTGCTGGGAATTTATTTTGAGAATAAATTAATAAATCTTGATAAATTTTCAAATCATCATTTTGTAATTTTAAATCATTCATTAATTCAATGTTATTTACCTTTTTAGTGACATGGTCAATTTGGAAAGTTATACCTTGATGAGAATCATAATAGGTAGTTTCATCCAATTGATTATATTCATTTAGAATTACAGTAGCATCATATCCATCTTGATCAATGTTAACAATTAAATTATTTGTGTTGTTGAACTTATTAAGTGATTCATAGATTTGAGATTTAATGTTATTGCTTGATAGACAGTTTAAATCTTTAACCACAATATCAATTTCAGATTCTGGAGTATCTTGAATTATTCTATCAATGATTTGATCAAGAGTGTCTAGTTTAGCCATCGTTATAATTATGATTAACTGCTGGTTTATAAGGGGTGTATTGTTGTTGAACAAACAACAACATTTTCTATGTCAAAATCTACAAAATTTAAACACCTGGACATTTTCCATACTTTATTATAGGAGGTGTCCTTTTAGATCATACCTACCACTTCTGATATATCTTTACCACCAATAGAACAGCTATAACCCCTTTTTGGATGAATGTTATAGATATGATGTAGTATAGTTATCACTTATATATTACACGTTAAATCTTCATCATTTACCACCTAAACTCTGCTACTACTACTAATACTACCTACTATACTAGGTAGCTTCTCTCTCAATATATATCCTAAAACGGTAAGTTTCCCAATACAGACAAATTAAAGGTAATCATCCGAACATCTTTCAAAAAATACCTGCTTAAAACCAAAAAGAGAAAATTTAAAAAAAAAAATTAAAAAAAAAAGAAAAATTGGCGTTGGAAGGCAGCACTTACTTTAATCTCTAGCAGTACAACAAAGTAAACAACAAGGTATTATCGACTTACTGAAAACTTCATATCTATCTCCATTAGATAAATATCAGTTGAATAGGCCTTTCAATTGTTAATTGTTATCACTACAAATCCTACTCTATCATTCATTTCAATTCCCACTTTCTAAGTTTCAAAGCAGTAAATCAAGACTTCTAGTTCTCTTGGTAGATAACAAATCAATTATAAACAATAAACAACTTCAAAACTATACAATTTTTGCTCAATCAATTGCTTTTTACAATTTCAATTTAATTATATTGATTTCATTGCCTAGTGCTATATCGTCGCTCATTATAAAGCTCAATTCACTCAAATAATTGTCCTATTCCCCTATCATTTTGATCTTACAGTTAATTCTCATATAAAGTAAATAATATCTAAGATATTTATACTAATTTAATCATATATTACCATCATAAAAGTACAAAATTATAGAAATGAATCAATCTAATAACAATACAAGTACTATTAATTCTAATAACAGTGAAAAATTCATTGATGCAAAGGAATTAATAGAATCATCGTCAACAGAACAATTAATAAATCATACTAATAATAATAATGTTGATAATAATGGCAATAATGACAATGATGATAACGATAATAATAATGATAATTATTATAGTAATAACAATAAAAATGAGATTAAAGATGATAAATTTTCTACTCCAAGAGGTTCTCAAATACTGACAGTTCCTGTTGCCTCTTCGGTCAACGGATCTGATCTTACTATATCTCCGGGTTCATTACCAAGATTCCCTGGTACGTTAGATGTATCTGCATTGGCAGTATCAACTGATTCAATAAATCTTCCAACTTTCCGTTCTGAATCAAATCTCAGTCTTGGAGAAAATAACGTAGATCAATTGGATGAGGAGGAACAAAACTCATCGATTACACTAGACCCAGGAAAACCAAAACAATTGACCATTAATCATCCTATCTTAATCAATTCATTGGATGAACCAATAAACTTCAAAAGAGTCTCTACTGTCTCTTCAAATAGTGACAATGATTTAGATATTAATAGCTTCAAAAGTTTAACAAATAATAACACTCCAAAACAGGGCATAACTCAACCTACCTCTCAAATAATCATAGGCCATGAAAATAACTATATTCAAACTAAAGACATTGATATGGCTCTAAGTGATAATACTGATATGGAAGATACCCTTAATGTTCAACCTTCTTCAGTACTTGAAACTTCTAATCCAAAGATTAATAATCCAACAGAAAAAATAATACAAGATGATACTAAAGAAACTGCTGATACAACATTGGAAACTATAAATACGATTGATACAAATGTATCATCTTTAAATGATAACAATAGAATCCACATAAGTAAAAAGAATACTAATAATGGTGAGGACGAAGAAGAGGATGATGATGAAGATGATGAAAATGATGATAGTGCAGTATTTGCTACTGTTAATACGGCTACCACTACAACTTTAAAAAAGCCAACTCTATTTTCAGCTAATGGAACACAAGACGCTAAACCTGATAGTTATATCAATTCCAACACTACAAATAATGATATCAAAATCGAATCTGAGGTTGGCAAAGTAATTCCTCAGCAATTGATCATTGATAATACAAATACGGATACTACCCCTATCAATAAACCAATAGATCATTCTTTACAAACTGGTAACTCATCTAATTATGATTCAATTGGAGCATCAGCTCCATCTTCTTCTGAACCAATCAACTACTTGAAAGCAAACACTTCACATGATCAATACCAACCACAAAAGACCGATTCAACATTTAATGAGAATAATTCAAACTTTGAGAATAAAATTATTGAGGATTTCATCTATGAATCATCAACAAATAATTCATCTATCAGATCATTAAATAAGCATGTTTCAAGATACACTAATAACACAAATAGCATTATTGGCAATAGATCATCATATGGTGCAACCAATATTAATTCTAGTACTAATAACAATAATAATATGACCAATTCAAACTCAACTGCTGGTTCTTTTGAATTTGAAAATAATGGGAAATTACCAATTGCAGTATCTTCAAATATGAACATTCCTGATATGAATAATACTACACATAGTAGTAGTATTGATGCTGATGAAAGTAGTAGT
The DNA here is from genome assembly GCA_030574595.1 of Ruyongia chambardii. Taxonomy (NCBI): domain Eukaryota; kingdom Fungi; phylum Ascomycota; class Saccharomycetes; order Phaffomycetales; family Wickerhamomycetaceae; genus Ruyongia; species Ruyongia chambardii. The sequence goes on from JAJMFI010000086.1 coordinate 4,983, forward strand.
GGTATTGGAAATGTTAATATTGCAGATTTAACCATTCGTGATATGAATAATTCTACTTCAAGCTCAACAGACATTATTAAACAAACATCAGAATCTGGAGGTCTATTATCTGGCTATAATATACCCAATGGGATAATCAACTCTACTTCATCATCAACACCAAATCAAACGGCATCATCTTCAAGGAACACTTCAAACTCAACAACTTATCATACGACACAACCATCACAACAACCATCAAAACTCACTGGAAGTAAACCAATTATTAAATCAAGTCCGAATAAATCAAGACAGCCTACTTCCCCTTTTAATTCGAAGACTTCCAAGAGAAAAAGTGGTAATAAAGTTAAAGATGTCTTTTCTAATTTCGTTAATAGTATAAGAACTAATTCATCAAATGATTCCAAAAGAACTTCATCATCATCATCTGGCAGTAATAATGGTAATGGTTACAGCAATAATCATGGTAATAACTCATCTAGCAGTATTAGTGGTGGATTAAAGATATCAACACCATATGATGCTAAACATCTAGCTCATGTTGGTGTTGATAAAGATGGACAATATACTGGTCTTCCTATTGAATGGGAAAAACTATTAATGTCTAGTGGTATCTCTAAATTTGAACAAGAACAAAATCCACAAGCTGTAATGGATATAGTTGCATTTTATCAAGATCAACAAAATCAACCAGCAGAGGATAAAGTATTCAAGAAATTTGACCATTCAATGATTCCTCCTCACTCCAATAATTATAGTAGTAATAATACTACACCAAAGAACCAGATTGTTAGTTCATTCAATACACCATCAAGTATAAGTAGTAACACTGGCTCAATAAATTATCATCAAACTCCTAGACAGCAATTATCTAAACCACAAAGTTCACCAGATGTATCGAAAGATTCACAATTCATTCCATCAAGACCACCGCCAAGACCTCCACAGACTCCAAGTTCTGTTCAAAGAACTTTATCTGTTAAAAGTCAAAATAGCCCATCTGCTATAAGCTCAAACATTAATCGTGATAGTTTAAGATCACCAATGATTCATGCAACTCCAACCATTCCTGAGCATAGTACTATGAATAATATTCATCAAAAATCACCTAAATCAGGTAAAACTTCATCACCACAACCATCTAGGCCACCACCACCTCCACCTCCTGTTCCAAAGCATGAAGTCTCAACTCTTAGAGGTCAACCTGATTCTCCAAATAGGGATCGTCCACAAGGAAATAATCAAGAGAATGATCAATCTGGAATTCCTCCAGTTCCTGCTCCATTATCAAAAGATCAACCGGTAAGAGATCCACAGCAGGCTGCCATTTTGGCAGCTCGTAAAAAGGAAGAGAAGAGAAAGAGAAATGCACAAGTTTATGCGAAGTTGACAACTATTTGCTCAGTAGGTGATCCAAGTAAAAAATACAAAAATTTAATCAAGATCGGTCAAGGAGCTTCAGGTGGTGTCTTTACAGGTTATGAATTAGGGAATAATAAATGTGTAGCTATTAAGCAAATGAATCTTGAACAACAACCTAAGAAGGAATTGATTGTTAATGAAATTTTGGTTATGAAGGGATCTAAGCATAAGAATATTGTTAATTTTATTGATTCTTATTTATTGAAAGGTGATCTTTGGGTTATTATGGAGTATATGGAAGGTGGTTCATTAACTGATGTAGTAACACATAGTGTTATGACTGAAGGACAAATTGGTTCAGTTTGTAGAGAGACTTTATCAGGTTTACAATTTTTACATTCCAAAGGTGTTATTCATAGAGATATTAAATCAGATAATGTATTATTATCAATGTCTGGTGATATTAAACTAACAGATTTTGGATTTTGTGCTCAAATTAATGAAGTTAATCTAAAGAGAACCACAATGGTTGGTACACCATATTGGATGGCACCAGAAGTTGTATCTAGAAAAGAATATGGACCAAAAGTTGATATTTGGTCATTAGGTATTATGATTATTGAAATGATTGAAGGAGAACCACCATATTTGAATGAGACTCCATTAAGAGCTTTGTATTTAATTGCAACAAATGGTACACCACTTTTGAAAGAACCTGATTCATTATCAGAAAAGATGAATTCCTTTTTAAATTGGACATTACAAGTTGATCCAAATGATAGAGGTACTGCTACAGAATTATTACAGGATTCATTTATCTTAGATGCAGATGATGTTTCAAGTCTATCACCATTAGTTAAACTAGCTAGATCTAAAAAGCAACAAGAAAATGATGAACATGATCAAGATTAATTTTCCTGAAACCAGTATGTGTGTGTAAACCTGATTTGCTATCTTATATTACAAAGAGAAGAACAAGAACTATATAGTTCATTTTAATAAATATATATTTATGTATTTATATATTTATATTTATATTTACAAGTTTTAATACTTTTAATGTAGATTTCAAAAGAAATGAAAAGAAATGAAATGAAATGAGATTATATGAGATGAGATGTAGAGTGATTTTGATTTTGAAGAAGTTTCGAAGAATTTAAATCTTATAGTTGTGATTGAAGTTGATCTTCATGTCTATTTTGAATTTTAAACTTTTGTTCTCTTTCCTTTTGAATTCTTTTAGTCTTATTTTGAAAATAATTATTTGAATCTCTTAATCTTCTATTTTTACCAAGTTCTGCAGCCTTTGCTAGGATACCAAGTATAAAAGTAACAGATCTTGTTGAATCATCATTAGCTGGAATTGGATAAGTAACAATTGAAGGTTCACAATCAGTATCAACTATACCTATTGTTGGAATTCTTGCTTGAATTGTTTCTTTAACTAAAGGAATATTTGACATTGGATTTAGAATAACAACTAAATCAGGTTTAACAATTGATTTTTCTTCTTCCCATTCTAATTTTCTATTAGTTGGTTGATCATTCATATCAACTTCTTGTCTTTTCCATAATTTTGAAATTTCAACACCATTTGATAATGTACCACCAACCCATCTCTTATAGACATAATAACCATTAACTCTTTCAGCAGCAATTTGTAAAGATTTTCTTAATTCTGGTTTAGTACCAACAAATAATATATTACCACCTCTTTGAGAGATACTTTCAATAACTTTTGAAGCTTTCTTTAATTTAGATAATGTATGATTTAAATCAATAATATTCATATCTTTATATGTACCTAATATAAATTGTTGATTATTTCTAACGGTTAATTTACCAGTATGACCTAAATGACAACCATTTGCTAATAATTTTTGAATTGTTAAATCATTAACTAAATCAGGATAATAAGTTGCAATATGAGGTAAATATACATCTTTTAAATTTGAACCTAATTTACCAGAATTTAAATTATATTGAACTCTTCTTAAGAATAATTCTTCCTTTGAATATGGTTCATCATTTAAGGTCTTTTGAAAATTTGGAAATTTTGAATATTCACCAATAATTTCATTATTTATATAATAAGGTTTTAATTTTGATTCAAATGAAAATTCTTTATAAAATTTTAAGATATTATTAACTAAAGATTTATTCTCTGATAATTTTTTATTCAAGATATTGGTTGTCTTACCAGTTATTACTTCATTTAAATTTTTTTCAAAGTTTAATAATTGATATTGAGTTTGTTTAACCTTTGATCTTGTTAAATCTTCAGAGATATTTTCAATTTCATTATTATCTTGATCAATTAATTCTGATTGATTTAATTGTTCATTTGAAGTTGAATCTATAGTATTATTAGGTGATTGTTCAGTTGGTATTATTGGTTTTGAATTTAGACTTCTTAAAGAAGAACTAAAAGAACGAGAAAGTACCCTCGCTATAATAATTAAGAAAAAGAGTTAGTAAAACTTGAATTATGAAATTTCTCCAAATATAAAGAATATTAACAATAACATACGTAGACAGTTTAAAGACATTTTCAATAAGGTACTTCTAACAAGTCTTAATCATCAACTTTTCAATCTTCTTCTTCTTCTTCTTCTTGTGTAGATTGAATTTTTTTTTTTTTTTCAATCGACGATTCCAAAAAATTGAAATACCCGTGAAATTGTTTTGAATTTGAAGAATTGGCAGACTACCCGGAAATTCCAAATAGTAGTATAAAGAAGAAACTATAATACTATTTGGAGGCAATTCATGTTTTAACTATAATTTGTAAAGAATTGTAATAATACAAAGGGTTGATGAAAGTTATTAGATCATCATTTATACAATTCGTCAATATATTAATCAAGAATCAAAGATTAAACACATATAACTCTCAATTATTTAATAACAATAGTGATAATAGTGATAATAATAATAAACAAGGTAGAGGAATTATATTAATAATCTTATTATCAAGAAAGATTGATATTGAATTAGAAAATGAACAAGATATTAAGATAAAATCATCAATTAGATTCATAAATTCTATTAATAATAATGTTCAATTAATTCATTTAAATTCATTAAATGAATTATTAGCATATATATCATTTATTGAATTACAAAATTCATCAATTGATGATGAACAACCTATAGATAATAACAATAATGAAGTAAATAATGGAGAATCAATTCATATCAATAGTATTGGAATATGGGGTATACTTGAACTATTAGATTTTTTAGAAGAAGATACTACTACTAATACTACCACTGAGAGTATAGAAGCAACAATTAATAGAATACAGAATTCAAAAGAGTCTATAAAATATGATAAACAAAAGAAATTATTAAACATGTGTCTATGGAGATTATATCATTGTTTGAAATTGGAAGAATTGGATGATGATACTAATAATAATTTAAATATTCAAAATATACTATTTGGTGAACCCATACGTGTAGGATTGAATGATTCAACTAATACTTTCACCAATAATTCAACAAACAACACAACTAATGATCAAGATATTGGTCAACTTAATAGATTACAGATAATACTAAATAAGTTTCAATCAAAATAGTTAAACTCTTACTATTTATTCATCAAATGTTAAATGTTAAATATTTAATTATGTCTGACAAGAAAAAAATAAATTTTTTTATGTATGCACAATTTTTAAGGCAAGTATCCTCAAATGAATTAATTATTAAATATTAAATTTTTGATATTGAAATATAAGTATAAGTATCAATGGATATCTTTTTAACTGATCAATGCTATTTCAACAATTATAGACTATACTGATATAAACAAATGCTAATAGATAGATTTAATAATTCAACTAAAAACATTGATAAAGGAATCTTACTTATCGGTACTGAAAACTCTGGTAAAAAATGTATGTTAAAGTTTGATTTGAATTAATACTCGCTTAATTATTAAACGAAATTACTAACATTTATAATTTAAATAATAGCTATAATTCACAAGATTAATAAGATTAGTTCATCCATTGATATTATTGGTCTATCATCATCATCAGTATCCAATTATAACAATTTTTTATTCAATGATTCAATAATTCATTCAATTATATTAGTAATTGATTCAAATTATATAATTGATAAAGATTATCTATTTGATTTAAATAATTTAATGATAAATTTACAATTATCAAATATAAATAATATATTAGTATTATTAAATAAATTTGATGATATTAATTCATATATTCATACTATGAATATTAATCAAATAATTAATTTAATAACAGATTATCTTTCATTAAATGAATTAAAGATTCAATATAATTTTAATTGGTTAATATTACCATGTTGTGGATTAGATAATAATGAATATAGTGGTCTATCAGAGGGTATATCATGGTTATTAAATTCTTCTACGACAACAACTACTACAACTACAACTACAACTACAACAGCTAATAAGCATACTAATAATGATAAGGGGAACGATACATCAAGACGTAGTTCCAATAGTAGTACTAGTAGTAGTACTAGTAGTAGTACTAATAGTAATAGAAGTTTTAAAAGAATAAGGAGATTCTCAAGTTCATCATCACTACCTAATAGTATAGGTAGTCTAACAAGTTTTACAAGTACCTGGAGTTTTAAAGCATCTTTTAAGAAGAAATAACTATTGGAGTTTATATTAATGTGTGTATATACAGTTGATGGTGATATTGTATTAATTTTGAGGTTTACCGGTTTAAACATATACAAATCACATCGCATGATATTTAACTGTAATTTGGTTGGCTTGTTGGCTGGCTGGCTGGCTAACTAATTAAATTTATATTACCCAATGTGGTAATTTATTTATTGATTCTTTTTCTTCTATTAATTTGTAGCAAGTACGTAATGTAAGTACGTAATGTAAGTAAGCATGTCTATAGTAATGTCTGGTTACTTAATATTAGTTTGTCTCACTTAGGTTAGAATGTTAACTCATTTATATTTATTTCCCAATTAGGTAATTATCGGTTTTTATTAAAAATTACCTAATGTAGTAAATTATAAAAATTACCGAATGTAGTAAAATAAATTAAATTTGTTAACGTGTTTTGCACATGATAATCATTTCTACAAATATTAAACTATAAATAAGAATAAACATTATAAATTCTTAAATGACAATAAAATGGTATATTATATCTTTATTTAAACTGGATAATAATTTTAATTATAATAATAATAATATATATTATTATTATTTGCGCAAACTTTCAATTTATTAAGAAATTGAAATAGTGAAAATTGTATAAATAAATGATGATGTGATAGAAGTATATATGTATATATATGATGATAATGTTTTTCTTAACTATGATTTTATTTGATTATTTTAATTCTTATTCTTATTCATGTTTGTAAATCTGTAAATGGATTTAAAGCATGAACTGTTAAACATGGTAATGCCATACCAATTTCTGATCTTAAAAGTATTGGAACTTTAGCTAATTCATGAATTTCTTGAATATAATTTTTATTATTACCATCAATTTCTTCAACTTTAGTCTTCAGATTCTTAAAATAACCTTTTAAAATATCATCAATCTCTTGTTTATTATTAGTAGTTGAAGTAGAAGTGGTAGAATTATCAATGTTATTTTGGAAAATCTTTGGTGGAGTTAATTTCATTGAATTTAATTCTTCTAATAAATCTTTCATACCAGAATCTTTTGAAATATTTTCACTTGTTGAATCCTTTCTTTGTAATTTAGCAATATCTTTAATACTTGTCTTAAATTTATTCTTTATTGAATTTCTATAACTTAATGGTTCTCTTTCATCTGCTGGAATAAATGTACCTGAATCAACTCCATTTTCCCAATATAATTCTAATGTACTTGTAGTATTATCAAATTCACATTTCTTTAATGGTAATTGATCACCATGAACTCTCTTTTCAATACCAAAATCTGGAATATAAACATCAAAGGCACTTTCATATACTTGTAATACAATACCTTCAACAATTAATTGACCACCATTAGATTTACTTAATTCATTAATTGTCTTACATAGTAATAGATGAATAGCTTGTTCTTGAGCTGATTTGGCACAATCCTTCTTAAAATTACAATATTCAGCAGTCATCTTTAATGATTCCAAATAATCATTTGAAACATCAGTTTCAACTTTTTCTTCATTAATAAATGATTTTAATTGTCTATGAACAATAAAATCAGAATATCTTCTTAATGGTGAAGTAAAATGGGTATAAATTGGTAAATTAAAATAAAATGCTGCATAATTTTCAGGTTCAACTTTACCTGCAATAAAATATTTACATCTTGTTAAAGTCTTTTGCATTAAGATTTCAACACATTCTCTTATTGATTCATCTTCAATAGCTAAAATTGAATTGATTAATTTATCGGGTGTTGAAGTATCAACATCAATTCTCATATTAGTTAATTTTCTCTTAAAGGATTCTAATTTTGTAAGTGTTGGTTGAGTTTGTCTTCTCAAGAATGCAACATCACCAAGTATTGAATACACCCTTTGAGCAACTGTACAATTAACCTTCAAATAAATTTCATTTATAATTGAAAATGATAAATTTGTATGGAAAATATTTAAACTTAATCTAACTTTTTCATCATCAACTTGATCCAATAAATTTAAATTAATATTATTATTTAATTTATTGTTTTCCAATCTTTGACGACGGAATTCTCTTGATATTAAAGAAATAGTCTTAACATAATCCTTAGAAGCACTTGATGCATCAATAGTTTCATTACTAGTTGAATCATTACCAGTCAATATGGAGTCAATCTCATCAAATGATAGTTTAATCTTTGGTAAGATATAACTCTCACCAATCCAAACATTATCAACCTCAAAATTCTTCGTATCAATTTCAAATAGAATACTTAATGATAGACTCTTTATATTCTTACTAAAGCTTAATAATTTATTAATGCACTCTGGTAATAATTCAACCTTCTTTTGAGGCAAATAGACTGAACAACTTCTTTTTCTAATCTTCTTATCTAATAATGAACCTTCCTTAATGAACTCAGTAACATCACTTACATGGATACCTAATTCAATCTTATCACCAGATACTCTTTTGACGTGTAAGGCAGCATCACTCAAATCACCAGTCTCACTGATAGCAATAACATATTCATTGGTAAAATCACGTCTCTTTGGATTTTCAGCAATTATTTCATCCAAGTTATTAACATCAATACTAATTTCATAATCATCACGTTCCTTGCCAGATTCATCCAAATATTCATCACAAATGAAGTTATTATCTCTTAGTAGGGCATCAACTTCAACTTTTGGATCATTAATTGCACCCAACTCAGAAATAAGAGTACCAAAAGGATGTAATGAAGTGATTGGCCAACGTTTGATTGATGCAACAAATAGTTTATTAGAATAATGATCATGATTTTCAACAAAATCTCTTGGTACTTGTTCAGTTGGAATTGCAATTAATGGAACCTTCTTATCAGTTGGTTTAAACCAAACAATCTTAGGCTTTGAGTTTGAACTTGAGTTATTATTATCCTTCTGTTGTTGAGATGGTCTCAGTAGACCTAGTGTACCTACAAACAACTGTCCTGGAATTCTATCAATGACGGCAACAACATGACCAGCGTATAATGGTTTATATTCATCATTGATTTCTTCCTCTTCAACTAACAGTAATGATTGACCTTCAACTTCAACATCATCATTTTTCTTAAGAGTAGGACGTTGTTTTAATGAACCCCTTCTTTGTAGTTCATTATTACTTCCAGAGGAATTTTCTTCGGTAGAATCCTTGTTATTGTTACTAGTGCTACTTTGTCTATGAATTGAATGAGATGATGTTAAACCGGATGATGCATCATTATGAACATCGTCAATAATCGAGTTGGAATCATTGTTTAAATTAGAACCATTATTAGAATTTGAACCATCAGTACCAGATACGTTATCCTTTCTTCTTTTCTTTTCTTCCTTTTCACGTTTACTTGACCAAACTTCATCAACGGCTAATAATTCAACAGCGACTAAATCTCCTTCAAGAGCTCTATTACGATCCTTAGAACCACAGATGAAGATATCAGAATCTAATAGACCATCAGCAGACACATAAGCATCAGATCTATTCTTTTTGTTGACTCTCAATGTACCAATCACTAATCTACCTTCGGCTACTAATTCAGGAATTGAAGATTGTGGTAAATAAGGAGCAAATAAAGATTTTCTACCATTAGCATTGACGCCTGATATTGAAGAGATTGAATTGGAGTTTGAATGTCTAGATCTATGGCCTGGAATGAATTCACCACCACCAACTGTATCTTTAGAAGGTGAAGATGAATGTTTTCTCCAATTATTGTTACCACTACTTGGAAGGTTCATTGGTTGTTCAAAATTATTATTTCTACTACCCGATCTAAAATGTCCTGATTGACGACGTTCATGGAAAGATTGAGCATATGTACCAGAATTTGAAGCAGATGGATTGAGATAACCACCATTTGGGGGAGCAAAATCATTTGAATTTAACTGTTGTGATTGTTGAGGAGATGGAAATTGAAATGATCTTTGAGGAGATTGTGAATTATTATTATTATTATTATTATTATTATTTTGTGATCTTGAACGACTATGACTATGATTATATTTACCAATAGGAGATGAAGGTGGTTCAATTACTGTTGATGGAAATTTAAAAGTTGAAGGAGGAGGCATTGAATTTTCATCAGTTATTGATAAATCATTTAAATTATTAGTAATGGTAGCTGGATTAGAACTATCCTTACCTGATCTTTGAGCTTGAACTTGAGCGGCAGCCTTTTTAGCTTCATTTAAACCAAGTGAATGTCTTCTTAAATGAGTTTGATGATTTAATTTATTTAAAGGATTATTAGTAGTAGATGTAATAACATTATTACTATTATTTAATGAAAATTGACCAATTGCACCAGTAATTGAAGATTGACTTCTTCTATGATTTCCATTATTATTATTATTATTATTATTATTAGAATTACTACTACCCATTCTTCTATGACCCATATTTGAATTATTAGAACTATTATTAATCTGATGACTCAATTGTTGTTGTTGATGTAATATTTGTTGTTGTTGTTGTTGAACCAATTCTAATTGTTTTTGTAAAGTAAATTGTTCTACCATTAGATGAGTTAATTCACTTGGTGATTTTCTATGAGCAATATGAATTTGTTTTGGATTTTTCCCACCAGTAGTAGTAGTGGTATAACTATTTCCAGGAGATGGACCATTATTGTTATTCCTGGAATTTGAGTTATTCCTAATATTATTGTATCCGTTACTATTACTATTATTGTTGTTATTATTGTTATTACTATTATTATTATTATTATCTGGCATAGTAATAAGGAATTCAATAAAAAAAATGGAGGTGAATTAATTAATAATGATTAATGAAAGTAACAGAACAGCAACGAAAGTTTTTTTTTCTTGTTTGTGGAAGTGTTTTTTTTTTTCTCTCTTTAGTTTATTTTTGGAGACAAGTTCTTTTTTGGCGGTCAAAAAAAAACAGCTATTTGAAGTGGCAAATTGATTGTTAAGTTGTAATATAACAGTAATTGTTTTGAAAGGAAAGAATTGTATATAAAATACTTATATGCAGAATTGATCAATATTTCCTTTATAATCTTAATTGCTCTTTTATCAATTGTTTATTGCTCTTTTTGCTATTTATTTAACTTGATAAAAGCAAAGCAAACCAAATAGAAGTATAAAAAAAGGGAGCAAACACCAGTTAAATGATCAAAACACAGTATAAGAGTCTCTCCTGAATTCAATAGTATAGATATATCTAGAAATAGTATTCAATGATATACTCTTAGATAGATTATATCAATAATTAATTGGTAAAGAGTGAATTGAAGGAGTATAAGATTCTTCTTTTAAAAGTTATTCATTGATAAGTTAACGTGTCAGACGCTCCAGTTTATCAGTTTTTTATTTTTATCTTTTTTTTATTAAAATTTGTGACGTATTTTTTAAATAGAAAGAAATTAAAAAAAAAAGCTTACAGTTAGTTCTTAACAGTGTAGACTTTACTGAACATTTAGTTAATGGATAGATAGTACAAGTATATAAATAAATACATTTGTGTTTTGATTAGATTATAAATTAAGAGAATTAAAATAAATAAAAGGGTAATTAGTAAAAGAATAGTTTCTAAGAAATGAGATGAGATGATATTAATTTAATTGAATAGATCTAAGCTTCAACAAAGGCTCTATATGATGTAAATTTTGAATCATCTGTAATCAATTTAATTTCAGTATTTGGTGCAATGAAATAATTATAACCAATTTCTGCTTTTAAATAATGACCAAATTCTGATTCAATATAACCTTCACCATCAGTGATTATTAAGATACTTGGACCTTCAAATTTTTCAAATGTTCTAACACCAACACTTGATTTAAAAGTTGTTTGTAAGACTGAAAATTCTTCAATTGGTGGATCAAATAATTTTGATTCACCTTTACCATTTGATCTTGGGAATGGTTTAAAGATCATCTTTTGCTTTTCAACATCATCATATGTATAGTTTAACATTTCAACTAAATTCTTAACATCTTTAAACTTTGGTGTGAAACCTGCTCTAACAACATTATCTGATGCAGCCATACATTCAATAATATCACCAGATATATATGCATGAGGATCCTTTGCTTGTAAAAACATGGCTTCACCACTGGATAATTTACAATGATTCAATAATAAACAACCACAAAATAAACCAATATCTAATGGAAATTGTTCATTTAATCTTAAGATTAATTCTGGTAAATCTTTCTTATTAAAATTTTCTGGTGTTAGTTTTGCATTTTCAATTAATGATTTTGAATTAAATTCAATTTCAGAATCAGTTGAATTCATAACTTTATCAAAGATTGATCTTAATAATAATTTATTAGATTTATCCTCATCTGAACCAACAATAGCTTCTGGTTTAATACCATTAATAAATTTATCAGCAACTTCATCAGTAACAAGAGTTCTTAATTCTTTAACTCTTTCTAATTCATCAGCAATTTCTAATAATGGTTTAAATCCACAAAAACCTTCAAATTCAGTAACTGCAATGGCCATCTCTGGTTTATGATTATCATCTGGATAATTCTTTGGATCTTGAACGTGTAAAACGGCACCTAATTCCTTATCTGGATGTGCTTGAATAGAAAGAACTTTTCTAATTGATAAGACTTTAAATAAAAATGGTAATTCATAATCCTTACCAAATTTAGTAATGATTTTGGAACCAAGAGTACCTTCTGGATCAGCCTTAATGATTTCTCTTAAACTTTCTCCAGTATTAGCATCAACAGATGTTAATCTTGGATGTGTACCCATCCATAACTCAGCATATGGCTTTTCTTCATCAATAATAACTTTGTCTGGTGATGAATGTTGAGCAAAACGAGCAACAGCTGATGAAGAACCTAATTTACCCCAGTCATAGTTTTGATAACCAGATATTAATCTAAATAATTTGTGTTGATGCTTATCAGTAGACATATTTTGTTTTATACCTTGTCTTTTCTTTTCTTTTTTAATTAAAAGTTGGTTCTCTATTATTTGTTGAAATTATTAAAATAAGTATTAATAGTTGCTTGTTTTGTTTATTTGAAAACGTTGATGCTTATCGAGTTTCAGGTACGTGTAAATTTTTTTTTTTTTTAATTTTCGACAAAAATCAATTAATGTCCAGGTGTAGTGATTTTAGTTCTTATGTATATGATTAGGGTAATATTTAGCGCATGTCCTTTCTACTAATAAATATGACACGAGTATATAAAGTATAAATCTATTATGATAATGTTCATAAATTGTAGATATAGTGTAGTAATGACTCATGTCTCAATAGTAGAGGTAGGAGTCAATAGTTAGTTGTAGTTGTTGCTGAATTTGGGTTAAATAAAATTGGCTCTTAAATTGAGAACAAAAGGAACAACAAAAAGGAAAATATTTTAACATGGAGAGTATATATAAGTAAACTAAGTCATTTAGAAAAGAAGGCTAAAACATAGATAAACTTTGCTATTATTAATGATTTGAATAGTACAGTCAAGACTGAAATTGACAATGTCTTCCATTGATAAGAATTTAGAAAAGATTAAACAGATACTACCAGATTATCCTGATAAATATATCATTGATGTATTACTGGAAAATGATCATGATTTAGATTTAACATTGGATCATCTTTTATCTAATCCAACACCACCAGTTAAGATGGATGAATTTGAATATAAGGTTAAAATTCTTAAAGAGATGTTTCCAAATTATACAAGGCAAAAGATTAAAAATGCATTGTATGATAATGAAGAAGATTATGATAAGGCTTTAGAACTTCTTATAAATTTAGAAACCATTGAAAAATTTAATAAATCATTAGATAAAGATAATAAAAATTCAGCTTTACAAAGTAATATATTAACTAATAATAATACAGTATGGGATCAAATAAAATATGATGTTATTGAAATTCAAAATCTTTTAAATTTAAAGGAAACATCAAATAATATATCAACTTTAAAATTATTATACAGTAACAATAATTTCAAAATTGGACCTACCATAATCAATATTATATCTTGTTATATAATACTTGAGGATGATGAACTAACTAAGATTAAAAAGAAAAATCTTGATAGTAAAAAAGTTGATATGATTCAAATGGATCAATCAAATCATGATCTACTCAAGAATACAAATATGGAAAAAATTAATATACCCAGAGGTGGTAGAGTTCAAAATAATTATAATACATTATCGAATAAGAAGATAGTTATACCGAAATACTCATTAATATTGAATCAAAAGAATGACATCTCAACTATTGATGGTTCTTTAAAGTTAAATGAAGATAAAAAGTCATATTATCAATATAATGAAGATGCTTCAGAAACTTTGGAATTGATTTCAATTACTCAATCAGATGAAAATTTGGTAAATATAAGTTGGCAATTCTATAAAGATTTATTGAGATTCTTTAATGGAAATATTGAATCAATCTTAAATATTGCAATTAAGATAATTGAACTAAAGTGTACCAAATATACATTCAAGAGTTCAATTGATAATTTGGAGAAAATTACAAAAGATTTGAAAACAAAAATAAATATAACTCCCAAAAATCAAACTAATAATATTGAAGTTAATGGATTTACAAGTGTACCTAAAAGGGGAAAACATGAAAACTCTTATAACAGTAAAAATAAACAGCTACTACAAGATGATTTAAGTAAGGAACAGGTTCATCTGCAATCTAAACAATTGATCAATGGTAAAATCAATAACTGTGTAGATCTTCATGGATTTCATGTTCCTAATGCTCAAAGAACAGTATTGACTGTTTTGAGAGAATGGTGGAATGATGAAATTATTGCAAGAGAGAAATCAGTAAATAATAGAGGTAATGGATTAGGTAAAGTTAGAGAACTGAGTCCTCTAGTTATTATTACCGGTAGAGGAATACATAGTGATGCTGGTATATCAAAGATTAGAGCAACTGTTAAAAGAATATTGAGGGAAAATAATTACATGTTCGATGAAGATTCTTCAAAGTTTTATGTAAATGGTAAATCAGCTTAATATCAATTCACAATCATAATGAATCATTCAAACTTTAACTTTCTCACTTTTGTAGTTTTCAGTAATATCTTCAATTAGTGAAATACTCTTTGGATTCCAATTAAGTTCCCTCCTTGTGATTTCATTATTAATTGGATTGTTACATTGTAAATTGATTTGAAAAGTTGGTGAGAATGCCTTTTCAATATCTTCTCTTGTTGTGAGTGAGATGGTGTCTAATCCCAAATTATCACCAATGGCAGTAGCCATATCTTTGACCTTAACCTGCTCTGAAGCAATAATGTATGCTCTACCTGGTTTACCAATCTCTATAGCACTAATATATGCATCTGCAACATCATCCATATGAACAGATGTCCATAAATAACTACCATCCCCAATATAATCAGATTCCTGATTAATCTTAGCAAAATTAAATAATGCATTAACCCAACTATTCTCATTTATATCACCTGAATGAATAGCAGATGGTAATCTTAAAGAGATTGGTTCAACCCCTTTATCAATATAAGACAATACTAATTCTTCAGTAAAACCTCTTCTCAAAAATGGAATCTCTTTGTAATTAGTTAAATCAAGTTTGGTATCTTCATTTACAACACCTGAAGTACCACAACTAACCAATGTACCGATGGTAGCAATCATCCTTTTGTTGGTACCTATCATTGCATCTAGGATAGTCTTGTATGCTTTTTCATCCTGTCTTACTCCATCTTCATAATCACCAGTTGTTGAACCAAATGCTAATTGAATAACAACATCAGAGATATTGGTTCCTTTTATCAGAGATTCAGCGTCACTCAAATCACCTCTGATGAATTTCTTTACTCCTAATTTCTCTAGTTTAGCTTGTGATTCTTCAGATCTGACTAATGCAATAATCTCATGATTTGTAGTAGATAACAGTTTTTGAACAACATGAGAGCCAATATAACCTGTACCTCCCGTTATAAAGATCTTTTTTGGTTTTAGATTCTGTGACCCTTCTTTGATAATTTTCATTAGTAGTGATATGAAACATATTAAACCCAATAGAAGTCCAATGGATACGAAACTCATGTTATGATTACTTATGACTTGATTATTAATTAATAAGAAACAGTGATATTTACTTCTGGTATTATTTTTTGAAAAAAAAAATTAATCTGAATTTGGCACTTACATTAATTACCCCAGATTTTTAATACGTAAAACTAATAGAATTACTTTCAGTAGTAATGATTATCAATAGTAAAGTGATTTTTAAACAGTTATTGTTCTATTGATCATTATGAAGTAGTTACAATGTATATTCATATATTTATTTCTAAATGTATCTAAGGTTAATGTATAATAAGTTGGCTAGCAAAATATGTGAATTCATTCATTATCGTCTTCTTCAACTCCATCTTCTACCACATCTTCGATTGCATTATTGATAGCATCCTCAAATGTTTCATCCTCTTCAACTTCCTCGCTTTCATCAGTTTCTTTAGAAGCTGCTTTTAAGACAGGAACTTCCTCCTCTTCCTCTTCATCTGCAGTAGGAGTACTTTTCAAATTTTCTTTAGTCTCGTCTTCCTGTTGTTGTTCTTGATCGTTATTGATATTTTTCATTTCTTCATCATCGCTGATTGATTCTTCAGAGGCTAAGGCCTTCTTTGGATGGGCTGGAACAATTGGAATTTCAGTCTTTTCATTCACTTCAGTTTCATGTAATTGATGATGTTCTACTAACTGTTCAGTCTCTGGTGAAACTTCTTTCTCCTTTTCTTCCGTTAATGCTTCATCCTCTTGTTCTTCAACAACAGGAATTTCTTCAGGCTTAACATTGAATTCAAAACTTTCAATATTTTTACTGTCACAGGTTAAGCCAATACTCCAAGAATCAACAACTACAATGGTTCTCTTATCAATATTTTCAACTTCAACAATTTTGTTAGTTCTCTTACCTCTTGGTCCTCTAGCTCTTGACTTTCTAATATCTTTGGTATTTTCAGTCTTATCTTGTGAATCTTCATCGTCATCATTGAAAGAAGAAGATGATGCTGTTGTCTTTGGTTGTAAAAATCCTGGTAATTTTGCACCTGGAAGAGCCATACCTGGCAAAGCAAATAATCCATTCAGATTCTGTTTGAAAGCATGACGTGGATTTTTCTCCTCTTGTTCAGTGGAATCTTCTCCATCACCAGATTCAGCTGCATTTATTTCTTTATCATGGCTATCTTCTTCTTGCTCATCTTCTTTTTCTTTGCGAGTGGTATCGACAGGTGCAAATTTTTTAGCTGGTCTATGTCTTGGAATAGATGATTGCTGTTGTTGTTGTTGTTGTATCTCTTCCATTTCTTGTTGTTGATTTTTACGTAACATTTCTTGAAATGCTGCAATTCTATTTGATGGTTTCTTTGGGATTGGTGGTGGTGCCTTTTTATTCAATGTTGAGAAATTTGATGATGATGAAGATGATGATTCAGATAGAGTTGGTCTTGCTGGGACAATTGGTGATGAGGTCTCAGCCTGCTCAATAGTATGATCCTGTTGATCAGTAATATTTGGTGATATTGACTTTGTTTTTGGGCGTGATGGAATTGAAGGAGTTGGAGTTGGAGTTGGAGTCGAAGTTGAAGTTGAACTAGTTGAAAATGTTGATTCATCTGATTCGGTACTATGTTGATGATGTTTTGGATGTGGTGGAATTATTGGATCTTGGTTCTTCTCTGTAATAATCGCCTCAGTTTGAATTATATTAGAAACTTGATGATGTTTTGGATGTGGTGGAACAATTGGTTCAGTTACTTCATCTGTAGTTGTTTGAATTGTTTTGTTCGATTCTGATGATTCTTGAGTGGATTTTTCTTCAGCCTTATCAACAATTGGACTTTCCACAGTATAAGAATTAATTATATCTTCTTCATTATTTTCTTCTACCAATAGTTTAGCTTCTGGCTCTTGTACTTGCTCCTTCTCCTCAGGCATCTCTTGCTTTTGAAGTTGATTTTCCTCTTCAATTACTGGTTCAACTTCATCTACTTGCTGAACTTGAGATGAATCAGTACTAGATGTTATAGAAGCCTCTTTATTCACATCTGTAGGTTCTTCAAGTTCAGTAGTAGTCTCATGTTCAGTTGATTTCTTAATTGGTCTTTTTGCAATAATTGGGAGTTTTTCTGGTTCTTCAAAATCAAATTCTCCAGACTTTAACTTATCAGTTTCAGCCTCAGTTTCAGTTTCAATTTCAGTTTTGATTTCAGATCCAGTTCCAGTTTTGGTTTCAGTTCCAATTTTGGTTTCAATTTCAGAAGATAGAGGTTCAGTTATCTTTCTTGATGGTCTTTGTGGAACTATTGGTATAGCGTTCTCTAAATTTGATACAGGAGAGGTAGTGGTATCAGTACTTTTTCTACTTGGTCTTTGAGGAATAAATGGAGTCGATACAACATCAGGTATAACTGTTTCGGATGACTTTATTGGTCTTGATGGTATTACAGGAGTTTGAATCGATGATATCTTTTGCTCAGCTTCTTGTACTTGTGATTGAGTCTGATCAACTTCAGGAGTTAATGATTTCTTAATAGGACGTGATGGAATGACAGGTTCAGTTAATACTGTTTTGGAAGCTAGAGAAGTTTGATCATCCAATGGAGACGTGGCTTTTATCTCAATGGAAGATTCTTCAGCTTCTTGTGGATCAATTGATGGTTCAAACGACATTGTTATAGTATTATTGGTAAAGTAATTTGTCTGTATAGATACCGATTATGTGTTCTATAAAGTAGTAGCGATCTTTTTTGTTTGGGTTTTTGAAATCCTGAAATTTGAAACTTTTTAAAAAGAAACTATTTAAAGATTAGAAACAAAATTGGATATTATTTAATAAGAATGTATCTTTTGTAACAGAATATGTTTGTTTTCCATATGATTGATCAGATACGAGCACATATTAATGATGATCCAAAAAATTGCATTTTAGGTGGTTTATATGGGAATTCGATTTGGAGTTAAATTTGTATTGATTAATTGATAGTATTTCTATTTGCTTAGATTTAAGCACATTAATTAGTACAACTAAAAAAAAAAAAAATATGATCAAATTAGAAAGCATTGTATATATGATATATTTCTTTGATCCAAACTATAACGCATTAATGACAAAGTTAGTAATTTACACCTTATCTATCATTAAACTTTGAAGAATGGAGTAATAGAGGCATATCCGGGTAACCGCAACATATATGCATGTTGCTTATTAATCTATTATAAATCCGGATCAAGTCTTGGTATAAAAAAATTTCAATTTCGATGATCTTGTTTACTTTTAACCAAATTAATTCACTTATTAATCAAAAGTACTTTTATCTTTTATCTTGAATATCATTTATTCATTCGTTTATCTGGTAGTACAATAGATAGGTAGTTATCCCTTTATATTCCACTCGCTTTCACGGTATCAACTTTTTTTGTTGAGCTATACCCTTGTCAATCCCATCTACTCCACATCCTGATCTGCTACTAAGCCGGAAGGGTCTTACCGTTCATTCATTGTTCATTTATTATACTACAATTAAAAAGATTTACGGTATAATAATATTTCAAAAACTTATAAACTCTAAAAAGTGAATAATCAAAATAATTAAATATGAAATTCTATCAATCTTTATTACTTCCATTAGCTATTGTTCCATCTCTTGTATCTGCAATTGGTATTATTAATATTACTGGTAATGCCTTTTGGGATTCTGATACTAGTGAACGTTTCTATATCAGAGGTGTTGATTATCAACCAGGTGGATCCTCTAATTTAACTGATCCTTTATCCATTGAATCTGTTTGTGATAGAGATATTGAAGTCTTTGAAGAATTAGGAATTAATACCATTAGAGTCTATACAGTTGATAATTCAGCTGATCATGATTATTGTATGAATGCATTAGCTGATGCTGGTATTTATTTAATCTTAGATGTTAATTCACCAGATGCATCAATTTCAAGACTTGATGCTGAATGTTCTTATAATTCCTTATATTTACAAAATGTCTTTGCCACCATTGATGCATTCCAAAGTTATGATAATGTTTTAGGTTTTTTCGCTGGTAATGAAGTTGTTAACTCTATAAATAATACTGCATTAGCCACCTATGTTAAGGCCGTTGTTAGAGATATGAAAAAGTATATTAAGGCAAGAGGTTATAGGCAAATTCCAGTTGGTTATTCAGCAGCTGATATTTCATCAAATAGATTAGAAATCGCTGAATATTTAAACTGTGGTGATGAAGAAGATGCAAGAATTGATATGTTTGGTGTTAATGATTATTCTTGGTGTGGTGATTCTTCATTTACAGTATCTGGTTATTCAGAAAAAGTTGAAATGTATGCTGATTATGATATTCCAATCTTTTTATCAGAATTTGGTTGTAATACAGTGGGTGATTCAAGAGAATTTACAGAAATTGGAAGTATTTATTCAACAGAAATGTCAGGTGTATTCTCTGGTGGTTTAGTCTATGAATACTCTGAAGAGGGTAATGATTTTGGTTTAGTTAAGATTATTAATGAAACATATGTTGAAAAATTAACTGATTTTTATAATTTACAATCAAAATATGAAGAATATGATGATCCAACAGGTGATGGTGGATATTTAGCCACTGGTAATTATTCAACATGTCCAACTTATGTATCTGGTACTTGGGAAGCTAATAATACTTTACCATCGATGCCATCATCAGCATCTGCATATTTTTCAACAGGTGCTGGTGAAGCATTAGGTACTTCTGTTGGAAATACACAAGAAGATTGTTTTGTTGATGAAGATGAAGTTTCTAGTTCTACTTCTACTTCTTCTGCTAAGAAGACTACTTCATCATCCTCTTCTTCTTCTTCATCATCTTCTTCTTCATCATCATCATCAGTCTCTTCCACAGATTCATCAACCACTGCTACAGCTTCAAGTTCAGCATCATCATCATCATCAGCCTTTGGTAATTCCAATTCTGTTCCTAATGTTTTACAAACTTTTAATTCATTAGTTGAATATGGTTCATTTTCAACTATAATTGTTGGTTTCTTAATGTTTACAGGTTTAACCATTATTGTTTAAACTAAACTTTAAAAATAAAAAAATTGATCAATATTAAAACCATTAAGAGAACAAACATAATTATTGACAAACGGTATTATTACTCATATTGTGTTTATTATGTTCCTATTTTGATACCCTTTCCTCTACTAAAAAAAGTTTATTCAATCAACATGATTATAATGATTTATAATTTTTATTTAATAATTAATCTTTCTTTATATTATTACTATTATACATACATTAATATATACTATACCATATTAATACATACATTTATACATATTTAAATTTAATATCATATTACCGACAATGAGTAACTAGTTATAGTACTATACTTACAGAGACTGGATTATTGGTCTAGTCCTTATTTGTAATAAATATAAATTTAGTATCCGGTCTAGTATCCTATAATATGGAGACTAGGTTAGAAATAATAATCATAATAAAAGAATAGTAATTATGATCATAATAGGGGGGGGTAACAATAATCAATATAACTAATTCACAAAATATACTTTACGTTTAACAAACAGAATTCAATATATCACAATATATATTACAATATAAGATACATAAAATAATATAAATAATATTAGAAGATACAATGAACTCAAAAGGTATACGAAATAAGCGCAATTCTAAAATTATATAATCGATGGGTGTAGTAATTTTGCATACAAGTATTATTATTTTATATATTTACATCTAACTATATATATACACCACCTATAGTCTAATCTAAGTAATACTGTAACAACAGCACATTGAAATATTTATCTTAATATAGTTCAATCATTATTATAAAGAAGAAGTTATTTCCAACATAGGGAGAAACAGGATATATTTCAAACTTATTAATAACAATAGTAATATAATAACAGTAGTAGTAGAAGATAATAATTATTCACAGTTGTATGAACACAGTAGTAGTGTAATAATAATAATAGCCAAACCAACCTATAATTAATAAATTGGCACCCTTTTTTTATGTACACATTTTACCCAATCTCTCTATAATAAAAAGGTTGAAATTATAATTTAAATTATATTTATATATTATTGATTAGATATAAACTTCTTGATCTTCTGATTATAGATATATAATTTAAATTAGTCATTTACTAACAATTATATTGAGATAATTGGATATTTTGTTTAAATTTATTACTCGTTATACACTTTACTTATCAACATACAAACAAACAAAAAAAAAAACAAGCAAAATAATTTTTGACTCGGAAAAGAAAAAAAAAAAATTTATTTATGGCAGTGAGATTTTTTCGCTTTTAACCTTTTATACGGCAATGTAGATTTGTTAACCCTCTTTACTCAAATTTAATATGTAAAAACTTTGAAATATTACATATATATCTGCTAACTAAATGCCGAATAGGCTATATAGTTACAATTAGTTAATTTTAGTTAATATATAATTAGTAGGGTGGGTATACACTCATCTCTTTAAATATAATATATACGTCATATTATATATAGATATTACACTTTTTAAATACTTAATTGAAGAGAAGTAGTCTTGTGACTTGAATATGTTTAATTCATTATACTAATTATGCTTAAAGTATGTATATATTCATACTTTATATTGAAAAGAAGAATATAAAGTCTTAAACTATTTACTTATTATTCTATTATAGATTAAATCAATAGTAAAAATCACTACTTCTACATGTGTACATATATATATAGTATTCTTTTCAATAATAATACTTGGTAGTTACTAATAAGTAGTTAATAACAAAATAGCTAATTAATATCAAATTAATTACCAGCTATTCTTTACTCTATTCTCTAATAGAAGAGTATACTATTTATGTTGAGTATCTTAACTAAATATATATATGCGGCTGCGCTTGAAAGTTTCTAGAAGCCAATAGAAAAATTAAGAATTAAAATTAAAAAAAAAAGTAGTAGAAAGAAGCGGCGCTTTAAGACGAATTAATTTATACAAGATTATATACAATTGTGTCTAAATAACAGCATATGTATAACTATTCTAAATTATATTAGTTACTTAAAGGGCTATGATAGTATTTTTATCTTGAATAGTTTTAAATAAGTTTTAAATACTATTCTTATAATTTATTACATACACTACCACCACTTATATTTAAATTTGTTGTAATCTTTAAGTCTAGATTACTTCAATTTACATCACTTTACTTTAATTTGTAGTTCACTTTTAAGTCTCTTAAGTTCACTTTAATGTTCACTATTAAGTTCATTTGTACCAAAGTAGTCTATTACAAAGCTTATAAGAATAACTATATAAAGATGAAATAATGAATAAAATTAGTAACGAGTTTTGAGTAACGAGTAATAAGTAACAAGTAGTGAATAAGTAGTGATATGTTATATTGAGTAGTAATAAGTAATAATAAGCGATAAGATGCGTGTTGTATTCAAATTAACTTACCTATTAAATCTTCACTCTTCAAAAAGAAAAAGAAAGTCAATGCTTACTTAAGTCTTTGATATATATAACAATATTATAAAAGATTTTATTTGAATGAATTTATGTACGTTATATATAAGTTGTATAAGTTATATATGTATAATATACATGTATACTTTTAATACATTGGTGACGATTTCCCAAATCTAATAGAAAAAATATTCAATAAGCCCGGAATGCTCATGGATGAGCTTTTTTCTTCAATTAGTTTTAGTATTGGTAAATAATATATAGTAGTAGATGAATGAATATCAATTACCACTATTATCCATTTTCTTATAGAGTATTTGTATCTTATTAAGTAGAAATGGTATCCTCAACAAGATAACAAAATGTTACCAATATATGCATTTCAAGTAATAAGTATATGACGTTAATGATAACATCAATGATAACATCAATGATATTAAACGATTAAACGTGTTTATAATATACATTAGATCTGCTTTGTTGATCTTCAATAGGAGAAATACTTCTACAAGATTAGTTCATTATAATGACATCAATAGTGCATTAAAAAAAAATTATATAAAAGAAAAAAAAGAAAAAGAAAAAAAAAAAAAAAAAATGATACAGTATATACTAGTAGTAGTAAATATAAAATTTATAATAATAAGATGCAAGAGTGAGTTAAATAGGTTTAATAAATCAAATAGAATTAGAAATAGAAATAGAAATAGAAATAGAAATAGAAATTAGCCAGATATGGAAACAATAAAATGATGCAAAAAATGTTTTTTAAATAAGAGAAATGAATGAATTTTGTTGTATAATTGTATAATAGTAAAACATGATTAGAAAAATGAATGAATGAATGATAGTTTAAAAGAATGGAATGATTGAATAAATCAATTGAATAAATAGTATAATAGTGGCTAATAATGAATAAATGTAATAGAATAAAATAAAATGAAATATAGTAGAATAAATTGAAACCGTGTTGTAAAACCCATGAATGAAAAACTTTTGTGATTGTATTTTGTACAAGTAAAAGACTTCTAATAATAGAAGTTATATGAAAATAAAATGAATAAATGACATGAAAAAATATGCTATGCTATGCTATGATATGATATGCTTTAATATGCTATGATGATATGCTATGAGTTATAGTACAATGAAATACATCAATTGAAAATAGTTGCAGTATATACTGTTTCTTGAATTATAGCAGTAACAGTTGATTGTTGAGTTGATACAACTTCAATAGTATGAACCTTTGTAACATATATTGAAACTGGAGAAGCAGCAATGGTAGATACTAATAATGTAGCCACTGTGAATAGAGAATAGAAATTCATATTTTGTTTGATTGTTTTATTATTTGTATATGCTTTATATGTTTTATTAATAGTTAATATTACAGTAATTATATTTAATGGAAAAGATGCAAGTATGAATATGATAGTTTTATTCTTTCTTTTTGTATATAAGGAAAGATATTAGTAAATATAATATAAGTATATATTAATTTACAAGATATATGTAAAGGATTATGATTTTTAATTTAAAGTGATTGATTAAAAGAGAACAAAGAACATTTTGAAAAGAGTTTAAAGAATATGGAGAATTTAAGTTATATTTATAAAAGTTAAAATCAAGAAGAAGAAGAAGAATAATAAAAGACATACTTCCAGCAAAAGAAAAAAGAAAAATTAAGTAGTAATGAATGCACTCTACCGCTACTACTCATACTGGGCAAAAAGAAAAAAAAGAAAGGTTTCTTTTTGCATTGTGCAAGTGAAGACCTCAAGTCATACATAAGAGATAATCGAGATCTGCACCATCAAACACGCACACTTGCATGATTTTTGCATCAGAGCTGCTTGAACCGACATGTATGGTCCAATCACACTCAGAAAAAAATTTAAAATCTTGTCAATAGTTATGGTGATCATTCTTCAACGGTATATACCTATATTATATATATGAATGGAATGAAGTGTGATGTTTGGACTACGGAATATTGAGTAGGATTATTAAGAGTCTAGAGTGTGTTTGTAAGAGAGAAAATTTTATATTAGATATTTTATTGTAAATGAAAAACAGTTTAAAATTATAGATTAGTCTTATGAGAGTATGTACTATATTGTAGTTAGAATTTAGATTGATTATATTATAATAACTTATTCTAATTTAATATCTCTATAGAGTTCGAAAAATAGTAGTACTAAATTTATGAAGCTAATTAAAATTCCTTCATGTAAAAATTAAGTAGGAGATCAGAGAAAAAATTTAAAAAAAAAATTTTTAGAGAGTAATCCTCGATGCTTACTACCCACGTAATTTTTGAAACTTGAAAGCATTTCGCTTGTTCAATATTTGCATAGTTATACATGTCGTAATAATAAACGTATGGTTTTCCCGTTAAAACTTGCAAATTTCGTAGATCTAGAATCACTTTATTTATGACATATTGCATAACTTTTTATTATTATATAGGAGAAGTGATGACTACTACTTGATTATGTAATTCATGACTAATATATATTTCCCACTACTCAAAAAGAATTTGCTATATAAAAATTTACTATATAAAAATATACGTTGTTTATGATCTTTTTGAATTCTTGATGAATATATCTACTAGTAAACACTTGTTGAATTCTTTATTGAGTAATTGAAAGAGAGAAAAGGGGGGATGTAATTAATATTATCCATGTAACGAATATCAAATATGATGACTGATGAGGTGTACGGTATACGTATTACTTTACATTTATAGTAATAATAAGAAAATATTATAATATTATTGAATATTATGAATAGCTTTAACGTCACTCAATGATGAGAGTGTATGTTTCTACAAACTAGTAAAAAGAAGAAAGACCAGAACTTTAAGTATATACCAAACAATCTCGTTACTTGTTACACCATCAATTATGAAAAAATTATTGAATTTCGCTAAAGTGATTCTTAATAATAATAAATTATTACTGTAAATTTGAAGCTGGTGATTGAACATCAAAAAAATTTACATTATATTATTATAGTAAAGAAATTCTGGACTCCTCCATCCCACTCTTACTCTCTTCTCTATTCTCTTTCTTATACATTTGGTTAATTTGCTCGATGCTTGTTAATAATAAATTAACTGCCTGCTGTTGAGTAACAAAATTTTACCAAAAAAGTGTAAATATTTAGTATCGGAATTACATTATTAGACGATGAGATCAAACATATGATTTTCTCGTTTACCAATAATTAAAATAAATATATGAAAAAGATCATATTATGATTCTCCACAACAGAGCATGAATAAAATCATTGAAGACTTTATAACATATTGTTATTAAATAATTACCTTTATAAACTTTTTAAAAAAAAGCCTCCTCTATTCATTCAATCATTCATTTGAAAAGTATATCATTCTATAATCTATAATTTTATGAGCCATTTTCTTTTAATATTCTTTATTCTCTTTTTTAAACATTCCTTGTTTTATGTTAATAGTTCAGTTCTATCAATCTTCTTTAATATTCTCAATCTATATAGACAGACTTAACGTTCAATATGCATATGCAAAGTTAAAATCAAATATCTCTTACTAATTTATATATTAACATGCGTATATAAGAGACCTCCTCTATATCCTTCACTTTCCCTGGATTCACTCTGCTTTCTTTTACTTCTCGTTACTTCTCGTTACTTCTCGTTACTTTTCGTTACTTTTCGTTACTTTACTCTACTTGGATCTACTCTACTTGAATCTAACTTACTTGTATTCAATTCAAAAATGTAAATGCTGAATGATAGCCACTATGCTATAAGAAGTAGCCTAAACTCCTAAACTCATTACATCTAGAAGTTTTTGTATTTATTATTCACTATTAGATCAAAAACAAACTTATAAATTATAATATTATGATTACTGATATGATATACCTTCTATAAACGTATAAATTAAATTTAAAACCCAATAATCAAGGCTTACTCACTTTTAAAGAATCCATGTTTCAAGCATTATACAAGAATTAAGCGTAATAAAGTAATAATAATGACAAATATTTACAAATATCAAAGTTTTAAATTCAAGTTCATTTGAATAGAAAAATTTTTCCAAATTTAGGCCACCTAAAAGCGATTTTCACTAACAAATTTTGATCCAACAAAATTCTCGCTTAATTATTTAAAACTTTTTGCATTGCCCAATTAAGGAAATATGTACAATAAGGCAAAAACTTTTATGTTTTCCTCTTAAAATGGTATGGATGCACTTTTGAATTGTGAATTTTGAATTATGAACTGCGAATTTTGAATTCTGAATTATGAATTATGAATTATTTTTAATTTGTGGATAAAGTTCCTTTTTTTCTAAGTAAAGTAGTGCAAAGATCAAACGGTTTGGATCTATATATGTTAGGTTTCCTAAATAAATACACAAAATGAGTGGGACTGTGGGAGAAGTTCAGTTATTAATGTTTAGTAATCTTTTCAAACTAATGATGTTCCTGTCCTCCATTAGTTAACTTTTGTTTAATAATGAGATGGCTGGTGTTCTATATGCTTTTTTTCTTCACATCACTAGAACTACTTTTGATTATAGTCATTCTTATTCTTTTAGTCTAATTATCTACTACTGTTATTCTTGTTCTTGTTGTTGGTTTGATAACTTGACTCCTTAATCAAAGTTTTTCGTTTAGTTTCATTTACTATATACTATAAGACTATCCAATTTAATTTTTTTCTTTTGTCATAGATAGTCAGTGTGTGTATGTGTTTATTTTTGCCCCATTTAGAATAATTTTACAGGTTCAAGATATGAACAAATACTAAATTTATGATAACCTAAATTAAATAGATTAATCAAATCTTTAATCTTTATTTTAGCATTCTTCATAGTAAAGTAATAAACATCTATACTATAAATTTAGACAATCTTAATTCTCGCTTAATTCAATTTAGTTCAAATTAATTTAAATCATGATTTCTTATTGATAGTAGAATCTAGAATCTTGAATTCATCTTCTGAATCTTTAGACTTGATCGATGAAATCTACTTAAAATTTTTCGAATCTAGAACATACACATATACATCTTTGCAGAATATACTATTCTAATTCATTCTTTTCTCTTTTATACATTATTAGAATCAATACATATAAACAGTCCACACATTATATACTCTCCCATAGTTAAGATTTCAACTCCTCTAATAAATTTTACAGAATTACATATTTGATCATTAAGCGAGAATAATATGAAAGGATCTTTTAAGCTGTTAAGTTCATAGTTGGAATTCTTAATATCAATTCAATTCAATTTAACTTTTCCTATTTTTTTAATTGTAAATTCTTATATACTCATACAACATACTCATATAGAATTAATATTCGTATCATATAGGCTGTCTATCAATCCATTAATTAGAATTATTAAAATATAACAGTAATATTACTTATTTTATCATAGGTCTAGAGTATTAATTATTTACTTATATTAAAAGTAGATGATCAAAGCTTGTATGCAACTTTGAGGGATAATAGTAAACTGTACTTACAGCACTACACAAAAAAGGGTTTGATAACACTTAGTTATATTACGATGAATAATTAATTGATCATTTACCTATAGCAACGATACCTACCCTATTGTCATATCTGTTTGTTATGTCTATTATTATACTGATGATACCAGAAAATACAAAAAGCGTTCGGCCGGAAACTACTGATTAGAAATAATGCTATACAAAGCATTAAAAACATTAATTTTAATTGTAGATCTTAAATTAAATTATAATACAATCATAAAAAGATATAAATGTTAAACTTTGTAAGAGCTATCAAATGATATTAATCTTATTTGATTTGAATTAAATTTATAAATTTTTTTATTATTTTGTATATTCAATTTAAAAATTAATTTTAAAAATGATCTATATCTATTTTTAAGATTACTTTGAAAATTACATATATCTTTATAAAACATGTAATGAAAACATAATTAGTATAATTCTCTCTATCATATAGACATATGCAAATATTACACTTTTTAATTAAAAACTAAATATAGATAATTAGTCAATTAATTTCTAATATACTTATCTCTTTAAAACATCCCCGGATTTCCAAAAAAAATTATCCATCGGTAATTATCCATAGTAATGTAATTTACAATCTAATATAGTAATCAGCATGATTTCACTATTTATTTTATCTTTTTTGATATTACTATAATTATACTTGTAAAATATAACAGTTATTACATTGAAAAGTATATTAATATTACAAAGCTTCTGAAAATTTTACAGATGGAATTATTATATTATAAGACTAATTCATCTACAAAGAGTGCAGGGCTTCAAACCATTGAACATTGCAAAAAAAAAGCTCAAGACCATATATTTACAAATTGAATATCAAATCTTTCAATAAATAGTTGACCAGACTATAAATTTAAGAAGTAATTCATCAGAACAATTATAACTAATTCAATTATATGAAGAAAGTGTTAGTATTTGGATACTAAAGTTCTAAATAATGACCAATGGATATTTTACATACTTTGAAGTGTTTTGAATTGGAAATGCAAGAAAGAACTATCAAATCAATCATCAATAAACCAAATCTTTCAATAAATAGTTGACCAGACCATAAATCTTGGAAATGATCATCAAATCAATCATCAATAAGTTATTTCTATGAATATAATGTTAATATTTGAGAATTTGATTGCTGAATAATGAGTTTTGAATAATGAGTAATGTAAATTGAGTGTATATTGGTTGTAGATGAATTTGGGTGGTTCTTGGTGATAGATCCCTCTTCTCTCCTTGTAATAGGTTTTGTGTCACATGTTTTTCCTCAAAAGTGAAAATTTTATACTTTTGTGGTTCAACTCCTGTTTTTGTGGTTGTACCCTTTAACTTTGTGGCTAAGCTTAGCGCTACTATACTGTTTAATAGCAAATGCTTGATATTGGGAGCAACTCCACAAAATTAGTCAATCAGATCCGAGGTAGTCTAGCTTTACCAGATCTGTAATATATTACTGCACTATCAACTGTAATATATACATGTCATCAAATGATCAATTATTGAGTTAAGGCGTTGATAGATACTGAAGCTTTGTAGACAATCACATATGGAATATATTCTTATTAGTTATGATTACCATCTCAATGTTTAATATTATTGATTCTTTGATATTTAGTAATTATATGACTGGGAGTTTTATAGATTTTAATGTGCTTTAACCAATTTATGACTACCATACACAACTTAAATAGATACAGGGTAGCTCATCGAATAATTATCTTGTGGTGCAATTAGTAACAATGCTTTGGATGAATCAGTAGTTGCTGGATTTACTTTTATTCATAATAGTAATTCATAATTATACATAAAGAATAGGTTAATTGATAGTTTGGACAAAGCTTAAGAACTGAGTGTTGAGTTTTACAACTTTCATTCTTTCTTATAGAAATTGTAGAAAATTTTTATTCGTAAATATATAGCTTAGCCAGAAAGATCATTCGATGCGTAAATGCCGAGTTACACTACTAAAATGTCACTATTTCGCTCTCAAAAAATGTTCCCATATCATCTAACTTAACTTTTATATTTTTTCTCATTTTTAATGCCGTAAATTTCTTGAAAGAAATGGTCGAGGTGTCTTTTTAGCACGAAGAAATGGATCTAAAATTTCAAAATTATTTGGAGATTTAGCCGGTTTGATATTTAGGTAGTCAAACTACAGATTTACCTTGCTGCATATTTTCATGTTCATTTATCAAATATTAAGAAAGTTATGGAAGTTTTAATCTTGAAATTTTTAATCTGTTTTGATCTGATGCGTGTTTCCAAATTTGTGGTGCAAGGATGATTTTTATGTTTTTTTTTAAAAAAAGACTACGTTAAATCCAAATTTATTTTTTTATAGACCTTTAAATATTCTTATTCTATTTAATCAAATATTCAATTATTGTAATTTTTTGAGTTTAGAACTATCTATTACGTTATAAGTATTACTTTAGTTTGATTATTTGTATCATTGCTTCATATCAAATGTCGTTAATTAGTTTTTTAATTTTATGGTACTAACAGATCACGTGTGGTAAGGCCATGCCCTCGAACAAAACAAATCAAAACAAATCAAAACAAATCAAATAGATGCTGTCAATTCAATTGATTTAATCAATAAAACTTTCCTATCAAATGTTGCTCACGGCGCTGAAAAAGACTCTGTCTACACTGCTCTGATCTTTTATTTAAGATCATAACAAAAGCCAGTATTTGCCACTACAAGTGGTGGAATTGCCTCCACTCTACTTACAAGATGGAGCAATTTTCCATTCAACTTTCAAGATATCAATCATGATAATATTAACGAAGTTTTAAGACCTCAAGCTAGCCTTTGCAACGGGGTTTGACTACTTTCTAAGCGAATTACTTTCAACTTTATTTGAAGTGCAGCTCAGACTCTCACTTTCTTAAAGATAAAATTAGTTTTCAAAATTTCTTCAATGACTCAAGAAGCAGATGCCTCTTCCATTGAATCCAAAAGATTCTAATTAGTAAAATTGCAAGTATTAGTACTACAATAACACACAAGTTTAAACATATAGTAATTTCTTATTATAACACATATATTATGATAATTTATTAAATTCATTTCTCTTAAGATATATTATTATTATTATTTAATTATTATTATTATTCTAAGTTTATCATAACACAAGAGAGTATTAACTATTAGTGATCAAATCATAAATAACTTATATTCTACATTATATCATTCAAAACTTATTATAATAAGAAGAATGATATTAAGGCTAAACCGAAGCTAAACTTAACAGTTGAGGCAGAATTACCAAATGTTGAAACAACAGCGACAGTGGTTGATGATGATGGTGATGATGATTCACCTGCTGAAGCAACAGTTGATGTGGCAACAACAACTTGTGTGCTGGTACTTTCACCTTCAGTTGCGTTTGAACCAGCAGAGGTTGATTCAGATTCAGCAGTAGATGCAGCTGGAACAGTTGAGGTAACATTGACAACAGAGGTAACGGTAGAATCTTGACCATTTGCTGAAGTAGTGTAAATAGTAGTACTCTGAGCAGTGACAACTGAAGCAGCTGAAGAGGCAGCAGCAGTAGTAGCAGCAGTAGCAGCAGTAGCACCAGTGGCAGCACCAGCAGAGGTAGTTGAAGTTAATGGACAATAAGTAGTGTATTCAGTGACTTCACCAGATAGAGTGGTGGTAACAACAGTAACACCAGTTGTAACAGCTGTTGTTGAACAAGCATTTGATGAACAAGATGTAATTGTAACAATGGTAGTTGATTGATCATTTTCAGTAACAGTTGAAGTGGTAGCAGTTAATGGACAATAACTAGTGTATTCAGTGACTTCACCAGATAGAGTGGTGGTAACAACAGTAACACCAGTAGTAACAGCTGTAGTTGAACAAGCATTTGATGAACATGAAGTGATGGTAATAACGGTAGTTGATTGTTCATCATCAGTGACAGTTGAAGTACTTGTAACACCGGTAATACCAGAAGAACCAGAACCAGAAGCAGTACTTGAAGCATTTTCAGTGATAACATTACTTAGAGTAATAATTTCTGATGTTTCAGTACCTGTTGAAGCAACTGATGAACCAGTTGATGAGATTGATGATGCATTATCAGTAATAACATTGGTAATTGTTGTTTCTTCACTAGTTTCAGAAGCAGCAGATGATGATGATGATGAAGCAGCAGCAGATGATGATGAAATTGAAGAAATTGAAGAAGCATCACTGCTAATAACATTAGAGAATGAAATAATTTCAGTACTTTCATTACCTGAACTTGAACTTGAACTTGAACTTGAAGATGATGAAGTAGTGGCAACACTTGAAGAAGAAGAAGTGGTACTTGCAACACTTGAAGATGAAGAAGAAGAAGAACCAGTTGATGATATTGAAGAGGCATTATCAGTAATTACATTACTATAAGTTGAGACAAATGTACTTTCAGCTCCACTTGATGAAGAACTTGTAGTAGTAAAAGAAATTGAAGAAGCATTTTGAGTAATATCAGCAGTTAGATCAAATTCTAAAGTAGTTTCACCATTAGTCAAGGCGATAGCACAGGCTAATAATGAAAGAATAGATAATTTCATAATTTATTATTAGATAGGGTTTCTTATTTAATTATGTCAACGAATGAAGGGTTTTAGTGGGAAAACTTTTTTAAGAAAGATTAAATATTTATTTAATCATACTTAAGCATATATATATATATATATATACGTGTGTGTCTTCTGAATAATAACAATAATAAAACTTTTCAGAAGGAGTTAGTTCTTGAACTCCATAGGTGATTAACTAAAATTATTTTTGTTAATTTCCGATTCTTTATTCCTCTCATTGGCTAATTATAAGTATGAAAGTGTTAATAGAATTTCCTAATTTGGAAGTGTTTAACATTTTTATTTGGTCAACACCTATTTTGAGTAGAACTGTAACTTGTCCTTTCCCAACTATTGTTTATTGTTTTATTATTATTATTATTGTTATTATTGTTATAACTTATAACTTATAACTATAATTATTATAACTTATAAGTACTTGTACTAATTATCTGGATTTTAATGGAAAAGTGAGTGAGTATACGCGAATTATAATAACAATCCACATTAATTAATTATGCCATAGTACTTCATATACTTTCAAATACAATACAATATAATACAATACAATACAATAATACTTATTCAATCATCATTGTGAAAAATATTAACAAAGTTTTCTCCTTTGAGAATAACGATTAATTTTGGGTCTTAAGAGTTAAAAGCTTTTAACACAATAAACAATAAACATAACTTAATCATATATTAGTCTTATGTTTATTAATTGAACAGAGGCAAACTCTTACTACCCTTAGTATATATCACATATATCATTCAATCATTCAACCATTCATTGTTATTCAATGTGTATACTCCTTTCATTTATCCTTAATGTTGGTGGTGGTAATAGTAGTAGTAGTAGTAGTAATAGTAAACACGGTGGTAATAAAAAAAAAACTGCACCTCATAGTAAGGAAAGATATCGGATCAAAACAAATAAAAAAAACAAAAACTGTTAACACTATTTTTATTAGCTTACTAAGCATTAACTATTTTTAAATAAACCATTAATACCAATTACCATTATTAATAATGATAATAGTAAATAGTAATAACATTAAGAGTAAATAATATTAACAATAATTATTATTATTTAACAATATAATATTAACAATAATGAACAGATTTACCAAAGAAATGTTCAACACTTGGCAATTAGAATTATTTATATGACAAAAAATAACAAAGGGGATGGATGATTCATTTAATACATACATGATGATCAATCAATTGATCAATAGATTACATTATACAGATAGATTTAAATAAGTACAACACCACTCTACTTATTAATTCTAATAGTAATATCAGTTATCACTATTAACTTATTAATTATTATCCTATTAAAACTATTAAAACTAGTAAGAGAAAAATCACCTCTTTTTTCTTTCTTTTTTTCTTCTTTCTCTATTAACACTACATAATTGAAAAATTTTTAGTATGTAAAGTAACTACGTAATGATTGGGAAATCCGTAATGGTTGAAATATCCGAAATAATAGACTATACAACTTAAGTTATAATAGAGTAATAATTATGTAGAACTATTCATTAATTATACATGTAATTATTAGTTTAGCGTTACTTCATCTGAATAATTATAGTTCACCTGGAACTGGATATTTGGAAACCCATTCAGATACTTCATTACCTAAAATTTTAATATCTTCAGATTCATCAGCTAATCTTTTAAAATCATTTAATAATGCCTTTGGTGTATCACCTTTAGCCTTTAATTTTAATTCTTTTGCAATATTGACAGCTTTATTAATATATTCTGTTACTTGATCAAATTCTTTTGGTTCAAATCCTCTAGTTGTCATTGCTGGTGTACCAACTCTTAGACCTGATGGAAATAATGCTGATTTATCACCTGGTATGGTATTCTTATTAGCTGCAATATTACTTCTTTCTAAAATTGCCTCTAATCTTGCACCATCAATATCTTTACTACGTAAATCAATTAAGATTAAATGTGTATCTGTACCATCAGAGACTAAATTAAAACCTTTTGATTTTAAAACTTGAGCAAAATGTGATGCATTCTTAACAACTTTTTCCTGATAAATCTTAAATTCTGGACTCTTTGTCTGTTTTAATGCAACTGCTAATGCTGATATTGTATGATTATGTGGTCCACCTTGATGAGCTGGGAAAACTGAAAAATTAATCTTCTTCTCTAAATCATAAAATATTTTGGTACCTTTCTTAGTTGTCTTTCTTAAACCCTTTCTAAAAAAAATCATAGCACCTCTTGGTCCTCTTAATGATTTATGAGTAGTAGTTGTAACAATATCAGAATATTTAAATGGTGATGGATGAACACCTGCTGAGACTAAACCTGATATATGTGCCATATCTGAAAGTAAATAGGCATTGACATTATCAGCAATCTTTCTCATCTTTTCATAATCAATAATTCTTGAATATGCAGATGCTCCAGCAACAATAACTTTTGGTCTAAATAATTCAGAACTCTTTGATAATGTTTCATAATCAATAATACCAGTCTTTTCATCTAATCTATATGGCATTGTTTGGAAATATTTGGAAACATATGAAATCTTTGTTGTATTTGTTTGATAACCATGAGATAAATGACCACCATGTGGTAAATCAAGTCCCATTAATCTATCACCAACTTCCATAATGGCAGAATATGCATAAAGATTGGCTGGTGCACCTGATAATGATTGAACATTAACACCCCATTCCTCAGGATTTAAATCAAATGCTTCAAGTGCTCTCTTTTGACATAGACTTTCAGCCATATCAATGAATTCATTACCACCATAA
>JAJMFI010000087.1:0-41123 GCA_030574595.1 Ruyongia chambardii
TTCTTTATATGATCTTGATTATAGATACATTCAGAACCTGATTTAATACAATTTGAACATTTTGTACCATTATGAAAATCACCATCACATTTCACCTTTTTGGTTTTACATCTATTACAAGATATTAGAGTTGATGGAGTTCTTTTCCTCTTTTTAACAGTATTAGAAAGAGTCACTGATGAAGAAGAATCTAAATTATTCCGTTGATCCAATGTATTAGAAGAAGTTATCAAAGATATATCCATGTTATTTACACTTGATGGAATAATGTACCTGTTATCAATATAACTAATTGAGCTAGTTCTTGTATCTGTTGGTAATAACGAACTCAATGTCAAATTGGGGAAAGAATTTGGATCATCTGTATTCATGCTTTTTTCCAAAATAGAAAAACAAAATAACAAAAATTAAAGTATGTAATTAAGATAGTATGATATATTAATCAATTAACGGCAAATACAACTATATGGGTTGAAGGGTACATACGTATGGATGTAAGTATTTTATTTATCTATGATAAGAGATTACCACCGGAGACTATCCGATCTGATCTGATATATTGATCAAATTACTGATAAAGGTAATTTTGAGTTTCAAAAGTGAGCTCTATTTATAATTGTGATTGTAATTTATAAGATATCAAGACACCTCACATGTATCTATTAATCGATGAGGTTTGCTCTTATAAATATTACAAGGTTTGTCCACCTTAGTTAATCTATTAGTTGTGCTGATAACAAATGTTATCTTGTTGAACCCATCTTCTTTATCGCAAAAAGCTTTTTGCTGCGGAAAATTAAAAAAAAAAAAAAAAAAAAAAGCTCTGATTATGTAATATATTATGTAATATTGAATTTACTCTTTTTTTAAAAAAATTAAAAATAAAAAAAGCTAAACTAAGCTCTTTTCACATATATAATTAATTGTATTTATTCAATAAACAGCTACATTACACTATAGAATAAGTATATTGAAAAGAAATTGATTAAAAATAATTTAGTAATAATATATTGTATATTACCTAGAAATTTTTATCTACAAATGTGGCTTCTTATAATGAATAAATAAAATTTTTTTTTATGTGGCGTTTTGTCCCTTTCAGGGAACATATTTCCAGCAGGGAGAGGGAAAGGTTGGGCGGAATTCGGGAATGGAAAAGCGGAAGTCGGGTATAGGAGTTTTATTTGACATCATTAAGCTGTTGGTATATACTAGTAACAATGAATTACAATATTCAAGAGTTCAACGTTCGTGGAGTTTGAAACTCTTTTTAATCATAATAATATTATCATTTATCAGTTTTTTATTCTCTTTTCTTGTAATTTAAAAAATATATTTAAAAGTATAAAATATATCGAAATTGATCAATTATAATTCCTATAACTAAGGTAATTTATACTAATACAGTTTGTCAATCCATGATATGAATTATAAATTAATTGAATTTAAACATGATTAGTAATCTGTAATTTACCTTTATATACTATTGATTTGAGCTTTAATCGAATAATCAAGATTAAATATACTTCATTCAATTCATACTATACATTTTACCTTACAAGTACTACCAGCTAAAAGGAGCCACTCCAAATTTTATACCTCAAGTCTGGCTGGGCCTGAAAAATCATGAGTTGAGAGCCACTGTTTTTTTTTTATTCAGCCGTGCCTCAGTTGAAGATATTTTAACGTTAGTACAAAAGAGATTCATTACTATATGAAGTTAACAAAGAGTAAATATTGATAACCACGTTATATATATATATATATAATATCTCATCTAGAAAGGGTTCAACAAACTCCACCACTTATTCATTAATAGTGTACTTGTGGTTATTTAATGTTATTTATTTGTGGACTTTGTTGCCTCTTTATTCTACTGAGAAGGATTTACATGCAAGCCACCATTTCAGGCAAAAATACTCCGGTGACTCTTTCTTTCTTTTTTAGTTCAATAATGGGC
This sequence comes from Ruyongia chambardii, assembly GCA_030574595.1. Lineage (NCBI taxonomy): Eukaryota > Fungi > Ascomycota > Saccharomycetes > Phaffomycetales > Wickerhamomycetaceae > Ruyongia > Ruyongia chambardii. The sequence goes on from JAJMFI010000087.1 coordinate 1,961, forward strand.
TCATCACACAGTGAGAAGTTAGTTGTGACTTGTGTCTATGTAAAATGATCTGGATAATTTGGATCATTGTTTAATATACGGTAGAGTATTAATTAATTCAATATTGGTTTTTTGTGTTTTTTCTCAATGTCCAAGTCAAAGAAATTAGTATGTTTATAGTTGATTATATTGGATGTTCAACTTATCAACATTTCTTTCATATCACACATCATTGATTAATCCAAGAAAGAAAGATAGAAGAGAGTCATTAAAAATATACAGATGTATACATAAGTTAAAGCCAGTAATCTTTATTTATTTATTTTTAAATTAAAAGAAAATGAGTCTTCTAAAACCACATCTTTACAAACTTTATAACGTCTACTAGTATACTAAATATTATATATTCATTATCGACTGATATCTTGCTATATAGACATATATTGAAACTGGGAATGTAACTCCGAACTTAAAACTACTCTAACCCAACATGCAGCTCCGTTCACAATTCATAAAAGTAAAAGAAACGACTCATCGACACAAACTTGCGGCAAACTGTGGATCCTTCTCCCAATTCTGCAACTTTTCTCCCTTCATAATTATCAAAAGAGTGGAAAATCTCATTCACTTTTTAATTAAATTGCATATCAGTTTTTAAGTCTATAATTAATAATATTAAATTTAAAGAAAAAATTTTTTACACATATATATATAGTACTTGATTTCTCTTTTTTCTGGATATAATATTCAAATCTGATTTAATCATACTAATTGTATAAGTATAAGTTTACTTTTACAACATATATATATTATCAACTATGAGTTCTATTTCTGCAGAGTCTTCTAGTGATAGAAAAGCTGATGAAGTTAGTTTAAAGGAATCTCCAATTGTTAATGAAAAGGAATCAGTCAATAATGAAGACTCTTCAAACCATTATAAAGTTATCAGTTCAAGAGATGCTGATGCAACTTTAAGATTTGAAGAGACCTATGATTCTCAAGTTCCAGCTATTACTCCAGAGCAAGAAACAAAATTAGCCAGAAAAGTTGGTTGGATTATATTACCATTAACATGTATGGTTAATCTGCTATTATATATGGATAAGGCAACTCTTTCATATGCTACCATGTTTGAGTTATTTACTGATACTGGATTAGATCAAAATTTATATTCTGATAGTTCAAGTTTATTTTATGTTGGTTTTTTCATTGGTCAAATTCCTGGTAATTACTTATTACAAAAATTACCAATTGGCAAATTCTTATTTGGTTTAATGATTGTTTGGTCTGCCATTATCTTTTTACATTGTGCTGCCTATAATTATTCTGGTATCTTTGCTTTAAGATTCTTTTTGGGTCTTGTTGAAAGTATTGTTATTCCATTATTAAATATTACTCTAGGTCAATTTTTAACAGCTAATGAAAAAGCTGCTAGTGCTCCATTATTTTATTCAACTTGTTTAGGTGTTACCATTCCAACTGGGTTTATTGCATATGGTGTCTTATATGCAGATGCAGCAATTCATAATTGGAGAGTTTTCATGATTATTATTGGTGGTTTAACCTTTGTTGCATCATTTATTATACTTTTCCTTTATCCTGATAATCCAACAAATGCTAAATTTTTAACTTTAGAAGAAAAGATTTGGACAATTAGAAGGGTTAAAGGTACAACTGGTGCTGCTATTGAACAAAAAGTTTTCAAAAAATATCAACTTGTTGAAGCATTTAAAGATCCAATTAGTTATCTATTCGGATTATTCTTTTTATTACAACAATTAGCAAATAATTTAACTTATCAACAAAATTTATTATTTACTGGTATGGGTGGTATCTCTAATTTAGATTCAACCTTAGTTAGTGTTGCAAGTGGTGGGTTTGCAGTTGTTTTAGCTTTAATTTCAAGTTTAAGTATGTCATTGTTTCCAAATACTTCTGCATTCAATACAGTTGTATTCACTTTACCTTCACTTGTTGGTTCAATTGTTTGTGTTGCATTACCATGGGATAATAAGATTGGTCTATTAGCTGCATTATGTCTTGCATCTCCATCATTTGGTGTTCCTTGGATCATTATGTTTTCTTGGAATTCAACAAGTTGTTCAGGTTATACAAAGAAATTGACAAGAAATGCAATTATTATGTTTTGTTATTCAGTTGCAAATATTATTAGTCCTCAATTATGGCGTTCAAAGGATTCTCCAAGATATATTCCTGCTTGGATTGTTCAAATTGTCTTATCATTCTTTACTGCCCCATTATTAGCTTTAGTCATCTATTTCATCTTGAAGAGAAGAAATAATGAAAGATTAAGAGAAATGGCTTCTTTAGACCATGTTGGTGTTGTTAAAGATGATGATTCAATTGGTGGTGAAGAAAAAGTTGTTGATATTGCTTCCTTAGATTTAACTGATTTAGAAAATAAATCTTTTATCTATCCATTATAGATAATTTGATCTATTACGTCCAATATCTTTAATTTCTATTCTATGATATTGTTTTATTTCATCTATACTATCATATATTCCAGCTTTATCAATTCTTTTCTTCTCTCATTTAATTTATCAATTACGACTTTCAATTCAATTTCAATTAATTATTACTTTATCATACAATATATTTCTTTTGTTTACCCTGCATATATATCATTATAATTGATATTCTAGTTTCAAAGTTTCCTTCCTTATACATGTTATATATATATATATAGATAGATAGATCCATGTTTATTTATTACTATTATTATCATTATTATAAATTTAATTGATATTATGACATTGTCAATAATTTGTTTCATTCTTTTAATAAATCAGTTTACATATAACATATTATTTCATTTAGTAGCAATTCCAATTCCGATTATATCAATCAACTTTTAGTCTAAGAAGAAAAGTGCTCAAGCTCTACATATGAATCGGTAAGTATGTTTAAATGTAACACTATCAGTAGTGAAAAGAGTAGTTAATAGTAAATAAGTTAAATGCATAAACGTATGTTGCTGTCGTATGCATTTATGCAGTAATTATTTTTATTACACAAAAAATGAAAAATGCTTCAGGATAACTTAATTACACCAAATAACAATACACAATAATCATTTAAAGATTACTTTTATATCAGAATGTCAGGTCGTCAAGGTGGTAAACTAAAACGTATGTGAAGAACCTTTGTTTGAAATTATTATCAGCGTTTATTCGTTATTTAATAATCAATATTTTTATCAATATTTCAAGTTGATTATAACAAATTACTAACTGATTTTAATTTAATAGCTCTAAAAACTAAAAAGAAGCAACAGGAAGACTTAGATCCAGAAGATGCTGCCTTTAAAGAAAAGCAAAAAGCTGATGCTGCTGCCAAGAAAGCTGCTGCTGCCAATGTCAAGTCTGGTAAACCATTAATTGGTGGTGGTATTAAGAAGTCTGGTAAGAAATAAGAAATAGATTCCGTCAACACTTAATTCAATGCATATTCATTTATTATTATTATTGATGTTATTGTAGTAAATTCAAAAGTACATATTTGTAGTTTATAGTTTGTAGTTATAAATGTAGGGTTACTAAGCTTTAACATTACTACTAAGTTATTTGGGAATCTTTTACTAATTAAGGAAATCCATCGAGTGAATTTTCCAGTTCCACGGAAATAATTTAAAATTAAAATTCAACGGTGAATAAATCTAATTCCCCATTATTGATATATTATATTGAGCAACTATACATTCTATTCTCTATTTGAATATATAAATATTGATCAATTGTTTAGTCCATATTGAAAATCTTAATCTTTATAATTAATCTATCATATACAAACAATGTCTTCTTTTAAGGTAACAGCAACTATTCCATGTTGTGGTGGTAAACTATTGAAAGTTTCACATCCTTCAAGGGAAACTAAAACTGATATGGCAATTAATATTTATTTCCCAAAGCAATATTATTCAAATGATACTTCAAATATTCCAATTATTATCTATTTATCAGGTTTAACTTGTAATCCTAATAATGCAAGTGAAAAGGCATTCTATCAAGCTCAAGCTGATAAATATGGATTTGCTATAGTCTATACTGATACTTCACCAAGAGGTCATGAACCAATTGAAGGTGAAAATGATAGTTGGTCATTTGGTCTATCTGCTGGTTTTTATGTTGATGCTACTACTTCAAAGTTTAAAGAACATTATAGAATGTATTCATATGTTACAAAAGAATTAGAAGAGGTCTTAACCAATCAATATCCAAGATTAGATTTTAATAATGCTTCAATTACTGGTCATTCAATGGGTGGTTATGGTTCATTATCAATTTTTTTACAAAATCCAGGTAAATATAAATCTGTATCTGCATTTTCTCCAATTTCAAATCCTTCAATTGTTCCTTGGGGTTTAAAATGTTTTAGTGGTTATTTAGGTGATGATAAATCAACTTGGACTAGATATGATCCAACAGAATTAATAAAGACATATCAAGGTCCAACACCAACAATTCTTATTCATATAGGTACTAATGATCCCTTTGAAGTTAATGAAAAACAATTACGTCCTGAAAATTTAATTGAAGCTTCAAAAGGTACAATTTATGAAGATAAGATTGATTTAAGATTATGTAAAGATTTTGATCATTCATATTATTTTATCTCTACTTTTGTTCCAGATGATGCTTTATTCCATGCTAAATATTTAGGTCTTATCAAATAACCATCAATTAATGGTCACAAACTATAAGAATTTCACTAATTAACTATATTTTATAAGGTATTGTACTATTATCACTACTACTACTACTTGTAATTAGTTTATAGCAATTTATAGTTCCTTAAGTATTACCTGTGGCTTTTTTTCGTGGTTTTTCAAACTGGCAGAGTCTTCCCTTCTTCTTTTTTTTTTTTTTTTTTTGGAAATTTTGAATAGTCAACTTAAATCAATATGAACTCATCTTCCTCTTTAAGACGTAAAATATCGTATTAAAACCTATAAACCTGTTTGTGATTCACAATACAATGGGTTATACAACAAACTTGGAAGACAATCCTATTTCTGAAACTTCAAGAAGTCTTCCACTGAAAAAGTCTTTACCCTGTGGGATTAACTCTACTAATTTAACCATAAAATCACCAACTCCATTTTCTAGTTCAAGTCAAGAATCTTTACCAACATCAAACTTTGATCTTGATCAAATTGTTTCACTCTCTTCTAATGATGGAAATACTTTACAAGGTATCGAAAAATCTTTAAAATCTAATATTGTTCCTACTGTCGAACCAAAGTTGGTTCATAGATGGCATCATTCTTGCTCAATATTATCAACAGCTGCCTTCCCAACTTTAGGTCTATTGTTCTGTGGTACTCATGATCATAAAATATTGGTCTTAGATATTAACAACTTCGAAAGAAAGACTGTTCTTTTGGGACATACTGGCTCTGTTCTATGTCTAACTAAATCTCAGGATGAAAAATTTTTATTCTCTGGTGGTTCAGATTCTTTAATAAAAGTTTGGGATGTAACGTTGATGAAAGAAACTCATACAATTTATTCACTTGTTGATATTGGTGATATATTTAGTATTGCTTGGTCAAACTCTTTAAATACCATCTTTTTTGGTTGTCAAAATGCATCTATATTATATGTTTCATTACTGGATACAATTGAAACTGGTGATATAGCTAGTTTACCATCTCATAGATTTGATAAATTTTTTGATTCAAAAGATCCCACTGGAACACTAAATTCGAAAAGTCAACCAAAGAATCATAATTTTAATTCAACAAGGTTAATAGAGGTACCCTCAAAGAATATAATTTCATATGCTCATCATGGCTTTGTTTATTCAATGCTTTTACATGAGGAAAACACATTGATCTCTGCTGGTGGAGATGGGTGTATTAACATATGGAAATTATCAAGAAATATAATATCAAGCAATGGTATATCAACAAATGAGATTGATATTAATGATTTCAATAGTAATCAATATAGTATAACAATGAAATTGATTAAAACTTTAGAAAATGAAGATAGTGTTTTATCAATGGCTAAACATGATTCATTTTTATATTGTGGTTTAACAGATGCACAATTGAAACTTTGGGATTTAAGTACATATCAAGAAATTAGATCATTTGTCAATGATTTGGATTCTACTGATGTAATGGCCCTATGCACTACAAGTTCTTGCATATATAAAGGTACAGCTAATGGAATTACTAAATGGAAAGTTGGTACCGACATTAAAGGTAATTGGGCTGCACACAATGGACTAGTGCTATGCACTGAAATATGTTATAAAGATGATAAAGTTTTATTAATAACAGGTGGTAACGATGCCTCTGTAGCAATTTGGGATGTTTCATCAGAAAATTTTACAGTTAGAAGAAATTCTATTTTAGAAATTGACAATGATTCATTATTAACTACTTTGGCAGAAATTGTATCTTTCAAAACTGTTTCGAAACAACCAGAACTATATATTGATGATTCTCGTCGTTGTGCTATCTATTTAAGAAATTTATTCAAAAGATTTGGTGCAGAATCTGAACTTATTCCTGTTGGAAATGGTAATCCAATTGTTTATGCATGTTTCAAAGGTAAAAAATCAACAAATAAAGAGAAAGCAAGAATCCTTTGGTATGGTCATTATGATGTCATTGAGGCAAATGATACATCTGGTTGGAATACTGATCCATTTAAAATGACTGCTAATGATGGTTATTTGTATGCTAGAGGCTCTAGTGATAATAAAGGACCTATAGTAGCATCAATATACGCAGCAGCTGAATTGTTACAAGAAGGTTTGTTAGAATCAGATATTATATTTTTAGTGGAAGGTGAAGAAGAATGTGGTTCTTTTGGTTTTCAATATGCTATTAATAACAATAAAGATTTAATAGGTAATATTGATTGGATTCTATTAAGTAACTCATATTGGTTAGATGAGATAACACCATGTTTGAATTATGGTTTAAGAGGTGTTATAAGTGCCTCTGTAGAAATTTCTGGTGATGATCCTGATAGACATTCAGGTGTTGATGGTGGTGTTTCGAGAGAACCCACAGTTGATCTAATCAAACTATTGTCCAAACTTACTGATGATGCAGGCCGTGTTACAATTCCAAATTTTTATGAACCAATGAAACCATTAACTAATTCAGAAGAAAAATTATATGATGATATTATAAGAAAGGCCAATATTAAGATTGATAAGAAGACCTTGTTGGCCAAATGGGCAAGTCCATCATTAACAGTTCATAAAATTGAAGTTTCAGGACCTGGTAATACAACTATTATTCCTAAGTCTTGTAAAGGTTCATTATCAATTAGATTAATTCCAGAACAAAATATTGATGAAGTTAAAGAATCATTTATTAAATTTATTACAAATTCATTTGAAAAATTCAAATCAGACAACCATTTAGAAATTAAAATTGTTCATGAAGCTGAGCCGTGGTTAGGTAATCCTGAAAACGATGCATTTCAAATTCTTCAAAAAGCTGTCAAACAAGAATGGGGTGTTGATCCATTGTATATTAGAGAAGGTGGATCCATTCCATCAGTTAGATACCTAGAAAAGATTTGTGGTGCACAAGCTGCTCAAATTCCATGTGGTCAATCGACTGATAATGCACATTTAAATAATGAAAAGTTGAGAGTCACTAACTTATTTACTTTAAGAAAAATTTTAAAGACTACATTTAAAGAATTACCTAAAAGATCATGATCCTTATATATATGTATATATATATATTCAAAGCCATTATAAATTATGATCAATTTATATTGGTGCCCTTGCATTATAGCTAGAAGCAAAATAAGACATATGTTCCTGCTAATATTTTATCATTGTAAACTTTAAATACATTATAAAGCGAAATTTAGCATGATTGTTGGCTGAAAAGTCAAAGGATTCTACGAGATGGATCCAAGGCTTCCTCTGAAGTATTAGAAGGCAGCATAAAAGATTCACAAAAAAGTCTTTATAGCGTCGTGTTTAAAACATTAATAAATTTTGACTATTGAGTTCTGTCTATTCCTAAAAAAGTATGAGCTTATATAATCAGAAGTAAATTCATTAAAAAGTAGTTACTTTTACTTGATTAATCGTTTTAATTATTACTTTTAGAAGATTTTATTGATTGTAATTATCTACTTTATACATATTTTACTCCCAAGTATAGTACTAATATTGTTAGACTAGATTACCATATAGAGCTTTAATTGCGATTCTTATCAATATTTTGACTCATTTTAGAAATTTGAAAATTTAAAAATGGAAATTTTTATATGAATATTAAGCAGTGCTAAAACTATTAGTAGTATTATTTTTATAGTTAAGTAGTTCATATTACAAGATATCACCTTAGTGTTATTTTAATTGTAATATCATCAAAATTAGGGCACTTCATTGTTGTCAGATTGCATAATAAGGGACTATACACCTTGAATTTTTTCAAAACAATGTTGGATAATATTGAAGATATTGAAGAGTCCCATAAAGTCTTATCTATCCAATCTCATGTTGTTCATGGCTATGTTGGTAATAAGGCTGCTACTTTCCCTCTACAATGTCAGGGTTGGGATGTTGATGTCTTAAATACAGTTCACTTTTCAAATCATACAGGTTATGGATCCGTAAAGGGGATTACTATTAGTAAAGAGGATTTAAGATCTATCTATCAAGGTTTAATCAATATCGATGTTGAATACGATGCTCTATTAACAGGTTATGTTCCTGGGGAAGATGTACTGAGTGAAGTTGGTATCATTGGAAGAGATCTTAAATCAAGATTTCCTAATTGTATTTGGCTATTAGATCCTGTAATGGGAGATGAAGGTGAATTATACGTTAGTCAAACGGTAATACCAATTTATCAAAAAATTTTATTACATGGTCAAGTTGATATAATAACACCAAATCAATTTGAAGCTGAATTATTATTAGACATGAAGATAGATTCTTTAGATTCTTTAAAATTGGCTTTAAAACAATTTCATAATAAATTTCAAATAACAAATGTTGTTATAACATCATTAAAGTTCCCAGGTGATACTGATATTAAAGTAATAACAAGTATGAAGAAATCAAATGATGAGATAATATCATCAATTTTCCAAATAAAATATATTGAATCCTATTTCACAGGAGTTGGTGACCTATTCTCTGCATTACTACTATCAAGAGTTTATAAATATTCAAAACTAATAGGAACTAATAATTGGTTGGCAGATGCAACAGATGAAGTATTAACCATTATGAATAAGGTACTTTCAAGGACAAATCAATATGCCATCAAGAAACTTGGTTTTGTACCTAATGGGAAGATGGGATCAGCTAAAACAATGAAAGAATGTGAATTAAAATTGATTGAATCAAAAGATCTATTTGAAAGCACAGAAAGATTTTTCCAAAACCCTGAAATAATAGATTACACTAAATAAACATATACTAATAGAAATATTTCAATAATTCATGTATTTTTACCTATAAATAGTCAGGACCAAGCATATTTTTATTGGCGTGTTAGTTGATAAAATAATATATTATCATTATCATATTCATAATCATAATCCATAATTAAGCTACGATTTGAATCATTAATATTGCAAAAAAAAATTAGTACTAGTATTAAAACACAAGTATGTATATATAATTAATTTCGATAATTAATCAATACATGTAATTAACAATGAAATTATCAATATTCAACATCAGTATCATCATCCATCTGTTTAATCTTTGTCCTCATATGAACAATTTATTCCATAAGTGGTTGAATTATCAAGATATATAGAGCAAATATAATCGTTCATTATACAGATATTGGCCTTTTCAATATTATTATTAGAAATCCTAGCTAATTTGTTTAAAATTTCAGTCTGATTCTTCTGTAGTCTGTAGTTTACACATTCATCATAACAATCATAAATCATTCGTATTGTACTTCATGATTACCAAATATACAGCGTGGATCTACATTGAATATTTCAGTAATGTAATTCGTATTATATACTTCAAGGAAAGAATGGGTTTAAGCTTCTCCCTCATAACGATCAACACAAAACTCCAGATTTTTATCCTCTTCCTCAGTATATTTTCATCCATCATAAGAGGAATCAATCTCTCTATAATAGTGTGAATACATATGTGCTCTATATCGATCATAATACTTTAAAAATGACAGAATTTACCCCTAGGGCTAAAGCATTGTTCAAATTATCATTGCTATCAGACATATTGAAGACTTTCTAGAAATCTTTAATGCCAACTTCTAATACTTCAAAAGAATATTAACATTAGTTTCTGTTGAATCTAAAAAGCAAAACCGATAATTTGATTCTTATTACTATTATCCTTAGTTTCATTAATAGAAGTTGTGAACAAACCATGCGCTTCAAGTTCAGTTCTCGTTTTTCTTCTTGTCTAATTTTTCTTGAAGTATATTGGAAATCGAAGAAGGACAGAATGACATACGAAATACTAAGTTATATTCATGTCTCCAACTGATATATTCATTATGCGACAAGCAATATGAGTCAAAGTATCTTATATTCTAATTCTCAAATACAAAACAGATCTCACTATATATTCTCTCGTTAGGTTTTCTAACGCCTTCGAATATTGCAGTGAAATAAATGGAGGTAACATCTCGTGAACGAACTTAAATCAAGTCACTTTTAATTTTATTACTATCATCATCTCTAAATTAAGTAGCTACCACTAATATAGTAACAATACAATCGAATGAGAACCAACTGACAAGTATAACAAAGTCTCCTATGAAGCAACTACCGCTGAAGATGAAGATAATTTGCAACTTTTACTTTTAAATATTTCTTGAATTCGAGGTGTGTGGATGTACTGTTATCGCAGAAGTTATTTAAAGAATTCTATCAACTTCATTTGTGTTCCATCTTCAATAGAGATTAGATATTTATAAAGGAAACTACTAGTATCCAAATGCCGAAGCAAAGAAGTGGATATGAAGAACTGAATAAGCAAGCTTCTTTAAACTATATTCCCTCATCTGAAGAACAATGGCTTTTTGATGACCAAGGAGATAGTTCTTACACAAATACTGTCCCTCTAACTGAAAGACTTATTACAAACCAATTACCATCAACCGTTGTGCCCACAAGTATATATGATTATCAACATACCATAGCTTCAAGCCATGCTCACAATACTCCCCTTAATGTTACTGGATCTTATGACAGTGCTTTTGAAGAAAATCGTCCTCTAATTCCATTCATTAATTCTGCTGATAATAGTCTGTGTTCTACAATATCTTATAATAATAGAATTCTATTGACTGATAATGATGATGAGGATGAAACGAGAAATAATATTCAACATAATTCAAATTCGAGAACTAGAAGATCACATTCAATAATATCCATGGAAAACTTAAAAGCGATTCCCGAAACAGTTACTAGATGGACAAATAATTTAGCAAGATGGAGTTCTTTAGCCTTAAATTCTTCTAATAACATTGATGCAATTCCAAATGAAATTCATTATTCTGTTTTTAAACCATTGAACGGTTATAATCCAATAAAATCAATACCAGTAGAGGGATTTCAAGGGAATCCAATTAATGATAAGGAATTTTTTAATAAAACTGTTGATAATGCCCTTGATGCAATTGATGATGGTATAAAGCCTCAAAGGATTGCAGCTGGATCTTCTGGCTCCTACTTTATATATAACACACAGGGTCAAATTGTTGGTGTGTTCAAACCAAAGGATGAAGAGCCATATGGGCCCTTATCTCCAAAGTGGACTAAATGGTTACATAGAAATCTGTTTCCTTGTTTCTTTGGAAGAAGTTGTCTAATACCTAACTTGGGCTATATCTGTGAAAGTGCTGCTAGTCTATTAGATAGACAACTACAAACCGATATTGTTCCATATACTGATATTGTTGCTATCTCTTCAGATTCATTTTATTATCGTTATTTTGATAAAAGAACGTATACACTTTCTAAAAAACCATTATTACCAAAAGTCGGATCATTTCAATTATTCTTAAATGGGTATATGGAAGCTGATAAATTTTTATTAAAATATCCAATCCCAGATTATAAGCAACAATTACTTCAACATTCAAGTAATGAAAATACATTCAATCAATATCATGATAACAATGAGATTGGTAATAACAGTGAATTGCAGTTTAAATGGACTACAGAGACAATCCAACAGTTTCGTGAAGAATTAGAAAAATTGGTGATTTTAGATTATATCATGAGAAATACTGATAGGGGTTTAGATAATTGGATGATCCATATTGATTGGATAACTGATATGCGTAATGGAACAAAGAAACCCAATATAAAGATTGGTGCTATTGATTCAGGTCTTTCATGGCCTTGGAAACATCCTGATGAATGGAGATCATACCCATTTGGTTGGTTATATCTACCTGCTAGTATTATTGGACAACCATTTAGTGAAAAGACAAGAAGACATTTTTTACCAATTTTAACATCAACTCAATGGTGGGAAGAATCAAGTATCTTATTCAGACAATTATTTGCAAAAGATGATGATTTCAAAGAAAGAATGTGGAAAAAACAATGGGCAGTGATGAAAGGTCAAGCTTTTAATGTTGTTGAAACTTTAAAGCGTACTGATCAAGGTCCATTGGAATTAGCTACAAGAACAAGAATATTAGTATATGATGAACAAATGGAAGTTCCTGTTGATGTTCCAATTGCTATAATGGCAAATGCTATGAGTACACCAATTGCTCAAATTATCAAGCCCAAGAAAAGTATTTCAAAATCACCAAATAAATCATCACTTACTCCTATATTCGAAAATAATAGTGATGATGAAGGTCATAATGATAATAGTAATAATAATAGTAAAAATAATAATAACAGTATTAAAAGGATTAATCAAACTAGCAATCTGATAGACATTGATGACCATACAGACTTGAATCCATGGAATTCAAATGATGATAATGATAAAGATTACAATACAGGATCTATTCAAGCTCCAATTATAAATTCAAACTCATCAAACGCAAATGAAATTAATTCCAATAATCTAAACAATATAACTGAAACTTCACCAACTAAATCCAGTAATTTAAATTTTGATGAAAATGGACTCTTATTTGCTCAAGAGACAATGGCAAAAAAAACAGTTATTATCGAAAGATTACAAACTGTCATGAGTAAACCACCTGTTTTCACATGGTGCTAAATACCATTTCAAATCATTACAGGTTAGTGAGATGAAAATCTTCTTTGAAAAATATAAAAGTTAAATGATATCAGCTGGCGTATATTAAAATGCAATGCTAATTTAGAATGCAATGCTATTTCGAATTAATATATTCAACAAAGAATCATATAAGAAATATAATCAGTAGCATGAATATAGCCCTACTCCAGTAAGGATTCAGTCCACTAATCTAGCGTAGTATCGTTTGTTTACCTTTTGTCCAAAAGAGGAATTCTATGAATATAAATTTGAGATTCGGAATAAAAGGTAAAACTAAGAAGCATGAATGCTTCACTTCCATGTTGAAGCTAAGGTCTAAGCTCTATAACGACAACCAAATACCACTCTCCTTTTTCGTTTATAAATGCATCAAATAGGTGATAAATCTCTGTCTACTAACCTCAATTCTGCCTTTGGTCACAAGCATAACTTTAAATATCGTGTCATTAAAATCACGTAAAAAAAAAAAATAAAAAAACCTAGAAGGCAAAAAAGTTCGACACCAAATTTCGTTTGTAAACAATAACTAGCTCTGCTAAAATTATACTATTTGGATTGATTATACATCCTTTAGAGCTATTTAATACATTAACTTATAATCCTATTTATTTCTCGCTATGGGGTTCAAAGATGCTTGGGATAAGATAGTTTATTCCTTCAGTACTGAGGATCGTTATGCTGATTATGATTCAAGCAATCATCATTCAAGAACTGCTGCTAATATCGCACTTCAAGATGGTTCAAGAGGTAATTCCTTCCAAATGAGTGAAGGTGAAAACGATTATTCTGAAAATTCACATTCCAATTCAAATGAAGGTGTTAGTGAAACAATTTTAGCTTGGAGACATATTGAAACCTGGACTATTGAAAATCAAAATGATTTAAATGCATCTTTAGCTGATCCATGTACTAGAAATGATATTACAAAGGCTGAACAAGATTTAGGTGTTCTTTTCCCTCCTTCTGTTAGGGTATCCTTACGAATCCATGATGGTCAAGAAGATCTGGAAAGTTTAGCTGGTACAGGGGGTTTATTCTATGGTCTTCAATTAATGAGTCTTGATGAAATTGTTCATATGACAAAGACTTGGAGACTAGTAGCTGATAGAATATCAAAGGAAAGAATTAAAACTACTAAATTATTGACTCCACTTGCTTCAACTACTTCATTACCAACAACTGGTTCAAGTGAAGATGTTACACAAAGTTTAAATGAGCAAAAATCAGGGTATAAAAAGGTCGAAACTGATGATCATACAATAGACCCTGATTTACAAAGAAAAATCTCTTTAAACCATGGAAAAGCAAATAAATTCAAATCACATATTCCAAAACAAAGTTCAATGCCACCAAATTTCATTGAACCAGTATATGCTAATGCAGGTTGGATTCCTCTAGTAACTGATAATTCAGGTAATCATATTGGTGTTGATTTAAGTCCTGCATCAAAGGGTACATGGGGTCAAGTTATCATTTTTGGTAGAGAATTTGATACCAAATTTGTTATTGCTCCAAATTGGGGTGATTTCCTATTAAGTTTTGTTAAGAACTTAGAAGCTGGTAATTGGGTATTGAATACTGATGATGATGAAGATATTTATGCAGGTGATGGTGAATTAGCATTCTTCGATAGAAAGATACACAGAGAAGTACCATATCTAGTGGCATTAACACATAGGGTTATAACAGAATATCAAAGCACACATAAGGAATATTCCTCCCCAAGTCAACAGTCACAAAATAAAACACCTTTAACTCCAAAGACACAATCACCAATTAGATCTACTTTCTCAAATACTATACAATCCAAATTCGATACGCATAAAGAGAATATTTCACATATTATTCCAAGCGCTTCGAATTCTCCAGCTTTGATTCCAAGTTCATCAGTCTCTAACTCTCCAGCTATTGCTAAAGTCAATTCTTTTGAAGCTGACGTTAGCCCAAAGAAATTTGTTGAGCCAGAACAAGAAATATCAGTAACTACTGCATCTGAAGATGCTGAAGAAACCAAAAATGAACCAAAGATTGAAGAAAAAGATGAAGGTCCAAACTTTGAAATAGAAGATGATGAAGAAAACTTAAATACAGGTTTAGAAAACGTCAAGTTAGAATAAATCTAGTCAATAAACATAATCTTCTATTTTGATGTTGTCTGCGTTTTTCATCTTTTCTTTCTTATTTGGATAAATTCAAATACCACATACGTTTTTCATTTGCTATTCTTTAAATCATATGACACTATTTTATTCGTTTTTTGTTATTCTTACTATAACTGTACTCCCCATATATATATATTTCTTATCGTTCAAATCATTGTTATTATTGCTTATTACGTTCTTCATTGACAGTATCATTTCTTGTATCATTAATTTTTACTCATGTTACTGTGTGTTCTTTTGTGTGTTTTTTTTTTCCTGAATTTTATAATTTTACAAATTACATATGTTTAGCTTCATTGTATAAGAAATTCTGTCGATTTTATTATTACATGATAATGTCTGAGGTACAGCTGTAATATCAAAAAACAAAAAAATAGTTCTAGTATATATCAATTGGTCATTGCATTAAAGTTCGATTATCTATTATAATGATAGGTCATGGTCGGTGGGTTGATTTGTGGTATTCTCACCAAATTATACGTTGAGGTGATGCCTCATCAGGCCAATTGAAAGTATAACATAAGAATAATGAAATTGTAGCAACATTGAGGATAACATTCCAAATGAATTCTATGCCCAATCTTTTCATGGTAATAACAGACTTTGCTTCAAATTCAAATATTGGTTCCATATTAGGCATTATAAATATTCTGAAGAATATAAATGGTAGAATATAATATCTTGGTTCGAATAATGGAGATGGAATGATTGACATACAGACGCATGTGAAATATGCAATGATTGAAATTCCTGTTGGATTCAGTGGTAAGTCATCTGGAGTCTTGAATGGTAATTCATGAGTTGGGCTGAAGAAGAAACCATTGTTGTATAATGATGATATAACGATATATGTGGCAAAATGATGTACAGGAACCAATAAATATTTGGTATACCACGTAAGGTTGATTATTCTTCTCCATATATAGAAAGTTAAATGTCTATTGTCTGCCAATAGGAATGGATGTACCACTGTGAAAAATCTTATTATTATTGTTATTATTATGAGTTCAATTATGACGAATAATGGGGCTGAGTTGTATCTTGATAGGTATGATTTTAATTTGATATCAGAAAACCAAACAGGCCAAGTTAAGAGAATGATAAAATCAAAGCAGTAGAATATTTGTACTATGTGTAGGCCCGCAACATGATTTTCTTTATCACCTAATGTAAGTCCTTTATTGTATATGACAAAGCAAATAAATAGAATAATGTTTATGATATAAGGTAAACTGAAATGTTTAAAATCTTCAAAAAATTGAATTAAAAATTTCAAACAATTATTGAAGAAGAAATCTGTAAAATTTTTATGGATGATAGCTCTTCTCTCAATTACAAGAACCATTATGAAAATATTCCAAATAATATTGGTTTGTCTGAAAAAGCAACCTATTATACCAAAAACACTTGAAGCAATAATACTTTTTCTTTCACCAAATGGATAAGTTAGTGCACAACTTAATGATGCTAGTATAAATACAGTTGACCATATATCAGTATAATATAGGTAGTAAAAAGTTGATATGATTGGGGATAATGATAGAGTAGCTGGCCAAAATCCAATTGGATTTAAGATAAATACAGGTGCTAATATCGTTGGAATGATTAATAAACCACCAATTGTATTAACCAATCTTAACACAGTGACTCCACATGGATTGAAAGCTATATGTAGATAGCTCAATGGTGTTTGTAAGAGTTGAGCTAATTTAGAAAATATAAATCCAATGTAATAAAGACCTGGTGGTGTAGTAATTTTATTATTCCAAGTGGCAAAATCACCATTGAAGTATTGTTGAGTCATTGTTATGTGAAAGATTTCGTCAATGAAGGGTTCAGTAGAATAATTTTTGGATATATATATTGTTAAAAAAATAAATAGAATCAATATGATAGGAGAAGCAATAAACCAATTGAATATAAGAGCAGTTCTTATTTCCCATTCAAGATCAAGAGTATCTTCATTTGAAACAAGTTCTGGCTCTTGCTCTTGCTCTTGTTCTCCTTCTTTATCTTTCTCCTTTACTGGAATGTGTGCTTTAGAATCTTCATTTTTTAAATGAGGGTCCTTCTCATCCTGATCAGCCATTCTAAAGCTGTTGGCCACGAATGGTAACTTGATAACATTGTAATTTCATTTCATCACAAACGTAATTGGCTTTTTGGTTAAGTTTATTTGCTGAGATTTACATCTGGACATCAGATACTTCAACTAAGGTAGTGCTTATTTAGCACTCGTTGTATCACTACTACTTCCAAACTGTGAAGATATCAAGTATAAACCTATATTATGTGTAACCTACAGTGTTCAAACAATGATTTCCTTAAATATATTTTTCAATATATTCATCAATATCAAAAATATCATCACTATGAGAGTTCAATTGAAATTGAGTATGGAGCCGTGACAGAATTTCTTTAATGATCACGTGACCATGTGTCAATAAAGAAAGGTGTCAACCGTATTAAGCATACTAAGCATCTCTATTTTATACAGTACT
Organism: Ruyongia chambardii; assembly: GCA_030574595.1. Taxonomy (NCBI): domain Eukaryota; kingdom Fungi; phylum Ascomycota; class Saccharomycetes; order Phaffomycetales; family Wickerhamomycetaceae; genus Ruyongia; species Ruyongia chambardii. Next base: position 19,830 of record JAJMFI010000087.1, read on the forward strand.
TATTTTTATTAGGGATGATAATATTCATTTTCAATCAATATAGGACACATCATTGATACAGAGCATTGATATAATAGTATCATATCTGCATATATTTTCTTATATTTCGGTCACTAATTGAATAATGGGTTTATTAGAATCAGTCAAGAAGAAATTCGAACCTCCCTCAGAGGAAGAAGTGGAATCAAAGTTTAAAGAAGAATTGAGTACCATGGGTATTGCCACAAAACAAACCACGAAGAAAAGACAGAATCTCTTCGGTGCATACTCGCACTATGCTGATGATCATACTATGAACAAGGTCTATGCTCCAAAAGGTTATGAAGAATATGCTGAAAATTCTCATGGTTATAAACCTTTTGCAAAATCTGGAGAAAATCAAAATGATGATGAAGAAGATTTGAATAAAGATCATAACCCATCAAAGAATAGTGAATCATTTTTAAATAAGAAGGATCATGTTACTAATCATGCTCAAAATGATATTGATATGAATAATCCTTATGCTAGTTTTGCTTTTCAAAATAATTCATCTTCTGATAATAATTATGATTCATATGAGAATAATACTAACAACTTGAATGATAATTTATATTCTGCTAGTTATACCAATAATAATGATCACACTACTAATAACATAGATTATAATGATCATAATAATGTCAAAAATAGTCACTCAATTACAAATAATAATCAAGATTCATATCCTAAACACAATCAACAATATTCTTCTAACAATCAACAAGATCAATATTCGGCAGTAACTCCTGATGGAGATAACAATGTCAGAGGAAAATCACAATCATGTAAATATTCAAGGGATTTAGAGAAAACACATGCAGCATCAACTAGCACTTCTTCTACTGATGTTTATGATAATACTATCAATCCATACAGTAATCTATCAGCAAATCAATGTGCCAATGGATCATCACATATTTCTGTTTCTACTTCGGATAATCCATACACTAAACAACAACAACAACTCAATAAGAATGTATATGTTAATACTTCCTCAAATAACTCTGATGTTAATCCATATGTATCAGATGCCGCATTATCATTTGAACCAAAGCCAGCAGATCCTTCATCAGTTTCTCAAAATCTCACCAAAATAACTACTGGTTCAACGCTCACACAAGGTCAGGTCAACCAAGATCCCAATCCATTAATTCAACAAGAGGAAGAAGAGGAAGATTTAAATGCTGAGCCAGAAGATGCTGAAAGAGGCGATGTACCAGTTCAATATCAACAACAAGTACATCAACAATATGATCAAGAGAATGATTTAAATGCTGACGTTTCAGCAAACCAAGATCCTTATACCAACAACTCTTATCAATCTTATCAACCTGAATTGAGCGAAGAAGATCAAAGTACTTTAGCAGAGAGCAAACAACAAGAAGATGAGGATGTTGAAAAAATTAAATCAGACATCAAATTTACCAAGCAAGAATCAGTTGCTTCGACAAGAAATATTTTAAGACTTGGCCAAGCAGCTGAAGAATCTGCTAAAAATACAATGGGTATGTTGGGAGCTCAAAGTGAAAATCTATACAACATTGAAACAAACTTGGCCTTATCTGATAATCAAACCAATGTTGCCACTGAAAAGGTTAATAAGCTGAAGTATTATAATAGAAATATTTTGAAACCATCCATTAAAAATCCATTCACCAAATCAAAGAGATTGAAAGAAAAGGAAGATAAGATTATTCAAGATAGAAATGCAGATCGTTATCTAAGGGAACAACAGAATAAAGAACTAACACAATCTACTAACAGAATTAAATATGGTTTGGAATTAGGAAATAACCAGAACTCATCTGAGATTGCCGATAAATATAAGAGAGAAAAGCAATTGAAAGAAGCTGCTCGTTATCAATTTGAAAATGATGAAGAAGATGATTCTATGGAGCATGAAATTGCAAATAACTTGGATGAAATTGATGGGTTAGCTCAAAGGTTAAAAAAATATGCTATGACTCAATCTGAAGAAATTGATAAACAGAATACAAGATTAAAAAATGTTGAAGAAGATGCTGATAAGATTGATATGAATGTTCATTTGAACACCACTAAATTGGCTAGTATACACTAACAATATATATGCGATATTTGAAATTTTACTACTTTTATTGGTTTTACATTTAATGATCAATTTGATAAATAATTGTGAATATGTGTGTTTAAATATACCCCTTGAGATATACAATTTTATTTTATGAATATTTGTTCTAGAAAAGTACTAACTAATCAGTCGTACTATGTGATAATCTATAAGTATTTTAAATTCTATAATGGAGTACCCTCCTGTTCCACATCATCTAATGAAATAACAGTATTATATGGACGCATGTCACTTAAATCATCAGAGATTCCTTGTGAAATAAGTATATTACCATGGTTCAATTCTTCATCGTCAAATTCCAATTGTTTTGGTCTATTATAGATAACTATTAAACCACAACCTAGGATAATAATCATTCCCATGATACTCCAAGTATTTGGAAAATGTCCCCAAATCACTACTTCCCATAATACAGCCCAAATCACTTGACTATACATCATTGAGCTTGCTCTTCCTGCATTTTCTCTTTGTAAACCCTCTGTTAATAGATATTGACCGAAAAATCCACAAATTCCTAATACAATAAAATAAAACCATTGAGTAGCGGTATGAGGTATTTTAAAATGAGATCCAGGTATAATTATTATTCCAATCAATGAAATAAGAACACAACTTATGGAGAAATAGGATACCATTATTAATGAATGAACTCTTTTACCGATGAATCTAATGACAATATAAACAATACTAGCACTAACAACACCTATAAGAGAAACAATAATAGCATTTAATCTATCAACAGGATTTGAAGTCTCAATATTTTCATTAAATGAATCTAATTTGGGCATTCCAAATATAAAAGTTGGTCTTGCAATTAAAACAACACCAAATAATGAAACAAATGCACAAATACCTTCTATCAATGAATATCTCTCTCTTAAGATGATCCAAGCCAATAAACCAGTCATTGGTGGTGTTAAGAAACCAATTGTAACTATATCAGAAATTGACATATACATCAATGCATAATAAGCTGTGAAAACTCCAATAAATCCAAGAATACCTCTTAACAAAAGCCACAATCTCAATGGTTTAGGACCCCATGGATGATGATCTTTTAATGCAAACTTTGAATATGCTAAACAACCAACCAATGTAATTGACATTCTTACTAAAAGAATTTGTAATGGTTGAATAGGATCATCTGCAAAATCAGGATCTGTCTCTAAAAGCTTTGTACATGTTATCATTAAGGAACCAAAGAAAGTTGAAAGCATGATTAAGAATAATCCAATATTTGGTTTAAAATGATTTTCTTTAAATGATTTAAAATTAATAATTATCTTATTTATAATACCATTATTATTGAATGTAGAATATATGGAATGATAACTATTTGAATTTTCTTCTTCTTCATCATCTTCATGATTATATGTACTAACATCAAATTCATCATCAGTATCATCAACATTTGTCTGTCTGAGTACAGAGGTTGGACCTGCTTTAGAAAATTTTAATGAGTCTTCTTGAGACATAATGAGTGAATTTGATTTTGATGATAAAAAAACAAAGCCTTGTAAACAATTGGATGAATACAAATGAGAAGAATTGGTGTATGATAGATTATTACTTAAGAGTTAAACACATCTATATATTCGGAGAACAAAGAGATTTAAGTACAATGGAAAGAATAAATCTTAAAAATTCGCTCAATTAAAAAAAGTCCCTGAATGAATAATTCCAAAGTACTATCTTCTAAAATGAATTATTTACCGGATATATAGACAAAGGAGTATTATCTCCATAAAGTGGTGTTCAGGTGTATGTGCCCACAACCGCTACTGGGGTGCCGACAGAGCGTACCGCCACCTTTAAGTAGTACTTACTACTACTCACCGCACAGTAACACTATATAGTATATATTTGATTTGAGGTCTTGATAGATAATTCTTAATTTGGAATGTTTTCTATAAACTAATTAACGGTGTAGAAAGTTGTATTGATCACGTGAGAATAATTTTATATTTTATAGAATATATATAGTTCAGTTTTATTTAGCTAAGATTAAACTCAAGTTAAAATAGAATATATACATAAAATGATATTCAATTGATATTTATTAACTTAAAAAATTACTTGTTACTTCATACATCTATGCTTCTACAATAGAAAGTAAACTAGTTAAATTACTAACACACATCAGATATCCTGAAATAGCGTTTTAGTTATAATGTTACATTCAGATCAGGTGACAGCGCTTAGATCTATTATATTGCACTAATAGATTAACTTGGTTTATATAATAGATTAAATATTGTAATTGAATAAATTACTTTAGATACTAAGTGTTTTTAGAGCTGATATTGATTAATATTTGATAGTGCAGTGCTTCAAACCAATCAACTCTACGAATAAAGAGCTGAAGACCATAGATTTACACTACGTTCCTATACAACTACGAATACATTACCAAATCAATCATCAATAAATCAAATCTTTCAATAAATAGTTGACCAGACCATAAATTTAAAGAATAATTCATAAGATCAATCATAAATCATAATCAATTCAATTATTTGAGTAAAATGTTAGTATTTGGATAATTAAGTTCTAAATGATGAGCAAGGTGTAATAACATACTTGAAACAGTTTCTTATTTGGAATAATGAGCAAGAGGCATCAAATCAATTATTAATTAATCAAATCTTTTAATAAATAGTTGAGCAGACCATAAATTTAGGAATTAATCATCAAATCAATCATCAATAAGTCAATTTTTTGAATTAAATATTAATAGCTGAGAATGTAAGTATTGAATTATGAATATTTGGCTTTGCATTGGAAAATGAACTTAAATCCAAGAAAGATCTATCAAATCAATCATCAATAAATTAAATCTTTTAATAAATAGTTGAGCAGACCATAAATTTAAGAAATAATTCATTAAATCAATCATCAATAAGTCAATTCTTTGAATAAAATGATGATAGTTGAAAATATTGCTGAATGTATTGAATGAAAAGTAGTGTATAATGAGAGTGATGTATATTGAGTGGTATGAATTGACAATCAAATAGAATAATTCTTTAATTCTTTAATTCTTTAATTCTTTAAGTAATCCTTTTTGTGTTACATTTTCTTACACAAAAGTTTAAATTATGAGGGTTTTGTGTTTCGTGGTTGAGCTAACAGCTTTGTGGGTGAATCAATAGCTTTTTGGTTGAATTATTAGCTTTGTGGTTGAATTATTAGCTTTGTGTCACAGTTATTGATTAATTCGGTTAAGCTCCACAAAGATGAAAATTATTAGTTAAATCAAATCCGAGGGAATGATAACCCGGAACTACAATTTATCATTAAAGAATCAATTACCATGTTTATAACATTTCATATAGAAGTGGTTAAGTATTAGATAGTTATAAAATAGTTGTTAAATAGTGATAATCACCATCTTTATGCTTGATGTTCTTGATCTTTCATTACTTCATGTTTGTATAATAATTTTACTTTTTTTAAAAAGTTTTGATTAATTTTGATAAGCTTTGACGCTTTAACAATTTTATAGCGGTAACGTACACAACTTGAATCTGAGATAACCAATTTGTAATTGGACATGAAGATTTTAATTGATAAATCTAGTAGTTATTGGATTGACAGTTATATGTCATAATCATATTTCTTAAAAATTCATGGTAATATTCACTTTCAATACAGTCTAAAATGAAAAATCATATTCTCTTTAATTTTATATATTGTTACAATCACTAATTGGAAAGATAATAATGATATATATATAAAGGACAAAAATTACATATCAAATAGATAGATATATATTTATGTATATTATTTGTACATCTAGTACCATTATAATCTAAAATATTAACGCCATAATTAATTTTTTATTCAACTAATAATAAATAAATAGATACTAATAATAATTATAATTTATTTAAATTTAAGATAATTGAATTGATTTGGTTACTTTCTCAGTAAACCATTGATTGATGATAAATATAAGAGTATATTTATTGAGCTTATTTTTTTTTTTTTTGTTTTTTGAATTTTGAATGTTTTAATTATCATTAGATATATAGATCATAAATATTCATAAATTGATTAATTGAAAATGAGACAGCAGCAAAATTATAAAATAATTACAAGAATTTAAACTTTCCTTCATAATATTCATCAGGATGAGGTTTATTAAGTTCATCTGGGAAATCAGTCATATCATCTAAATCAACAGTAATTTCATACCAAGATGATGCAGTCCACCATTTCTTGACAGGAACATTATCCATTGGGAAAATGAAACAAACTATTAGATAACAAACGAATGCAGTGAAATAACCAGCAAAGAATGAAACATTATAGATATCAGTTGCCTTTTCTGGAACAGTACGACCAGTCGCACCTGCAAAACCAACAACATTAATTAATAACCCACAGATATAACCAACAAATGCACGCCAATTAATACCAAATCTATTATATGTATAATCACCCTTTGGATTCATAGAGTATAAATGAAAGATATTGATATAACCTTTTCTAATAACACAATAATCAGCACAAACAACACCAGCAATACTTGATAAAAACACAGAATAAGCATATAGATAAGTGGTAAAAGTACTTGAAGAAGTGAAAAATTTCCATGGACAAATGGCTAAACCTAAAAATCCACATAGGAAAGAACCTCTTCTAATGTTTAAATATCTTGGGAAAAGAGCTGTAACATCAGTACCAAAGGAGATAGAATTTGCAGAGACATTGGTACCAACTTGTGCAATGGCAAATGCCAAAGCAATAAAGAAAACACCAGCTCTATCACCAGATGTATATGAATCAACATATTCTTGTAAGATATCTAATGGAGACCATAATACAGTACCATACATTGATTCACTTGCAGAAGCAGTTAAGATACCAATTAAACCAGTAATACCAAAGACAATTGGAATTGTAAAGAATTGAGTCCAAGATGAATCAGATGGTCTATTTGCCAATCTTGAAAAATCAGGTGCATTAATAATTAGAGTAGCAAAACCTGAGATACAACCCATTAAAGAAATCATAAATGCCCAACCATGAGCACTTGGAGTTAGTGCAGTCTTTTCATGAATGATATCACCAGCTCCATGAGCTCTAACTAAGGTCCAAACAAGATAAGCAATAGCAGCAATTGGTGCAACTATTGATTTGAATATAAAGAAATATCTAATTGATTGAGGTCTAAAATACATAAATGGTAATTGACAAATCCAATATATAAAGAATGATAAAAATTCAAATGAACTTGTACCAGATGAAGAAATTCTATCAGGAATTCTTGTCTTTAAATCAGTACCAAAGATTGATTGTAATACTAATTGAACACATTGACCACCAATCCAAGTATGATAAGAGAACCAAACACAAGCCATAACGACTCTATTTAAGATTGGCCAAATTGAACCAATAATACCAAAACTTGATCTACAACTAACTGGGAATGATATATGATAATGAGAACCAATTCTTTGAGAAATCATCATAAATGTTGCACAGAATAGATAACCAATCCAAACAGCAATCCAAGTTTCCCACCAAGATAAACCAGCAGCAACACCAGTTGATGCAATTTGTAAAGCATTAACATTAAATGATTCAGCAATCCAATAGAATAAATAATTATACCAATGCCAAGGTCTATCCCAAGATTGTAATACAGGTTTTAAATCATCATTATACATAAATTTTTCACTTAATGTTAATGAATCAGTTTGACCATTAACAGCTAATTTATCTAATAATTTTTTCCATTTTGGTTTCTCATTAATAGTTTGATCTTGATAACTTGAATAATTGTTATTAAAATCATCAGATACAGAACCCTCTAATTCAGAGGTTATAACGTTATCCTTTGAAGTGATTTCAATATTATTTTTTTGATCCATATTTTATGTTCTATAGTAGTGATGATAGTGGAAAAAAAAATGATGGATATGTGTGTATGAGAATATATTTATTTGGACTTCTTAATTTTTCTTTCCAACTTCTCAATATGATCAGAATATAATCAAATTATACTAATAGCAGTTATTCTTATAATTGATATATTTCAACTATAATCAATATTAGCTAGAATTTAGTATAAAAATTATAGTACAAATAATGATATTTAAATATTGTTATAAATAAATTTTTCAATGAGCTGCACTATATATAAATTTTTTTTCTTTCTTTTTTCAACTATTATCTGTTTTGTGAAATACAAGTACAATGGACACAACTAAGTTAATACCAATACAAATATATCAATAATCAATACTCTATTACGACGTTCGAGCAATCGATTCTATTGATCAAGCTATATCAATTCTATTACAAACAATGAATGAGTGAATAATAATAGTATAATGGATAAGCGAGATATATTTGACCTTTTATATATTTAATTAATATTGGTCTCAATAGTATTATTTATATATATTATTTATAAATTGTATAAATTGATAATAAATATATAAGCTCATAAAATAAAAAAACTTTTATATATATTCAAATTTGATAATAATTATCGACCCTTAATCTAAAATTTCCAAGATTTATTATGATCAGTAGAGTGATTTAATTCTTGGGTTGGTTTATCAGTTTGATTGTTATAAAAAATATTAATATTAATATTAATATTATATTAAATTATTTTTTGCAAATAATATCCATAAGTAGTATATAATACATTAGATAAAGATTAGATAAATTAAATTGATTATAGTTGATATTGCGTATATGTATATACATAATCGTTAAATGTTTTAAATTGGGAAATTAAAACGCAAAATTAAAATTAGATTCAAAGCAATAATTAAAATTAAAAAGAAAAGAATATGAGAATAAAGGTACTAACTGTAATCAAATTTAAACATCATACTTTAGTAACATCAATTAGATTAATCTTTAATTATGATATACAAATTACAATATATAATAACAATAATAATTTATATCAATAATCTGCTTTTTTCTTATATTGTTAATATGCTATTGCTGTAAATTATGATTTTATACAAGACTAAATAGACTAAATAAACGAACTTTTACATGGGTCTCTACAATCTATTGAAGCAGACATACATACATACTCTTCAACTATCATTATCATTATCAACCTATATAATCATCATATTAGTACTAATATCAATAATAATTTTGAGCGTCTTTTAATTTCCGTCAGTTATTATAAATAGACTGTATCTCCGTTGGATTTAGGACCTAAGTCCGGTGCAGTTATAAATTAACGCCGGGAATTTTTTTTTTTTTATTTTTGCGAAATTTTTTTATTTGGAAAAAAAAAAAAAAAAATTCAAATTAAGCAAAAACAACTACAAGTTAAACTCATTACCATTAAATAGTATTAATAAATTAGTTCAATTAATATTAAGCTTTTAAATTACTCAATAATATAATATGAGCTTCCAACCTAATGGATGGACTTTGAAACTTTTTATAATTTGTTAATCCGTAGGTGTACATAAATTAACGAATCAATGATATAAATGATAAGCTGATAAGAATAAAGCATTCACTATTAATTGTAAACGCCGTTTGGAATTTAACTTCAATGTCTTCTCCTTCTCCTTCTTCTTCTCCTTTTAAGTTGTATATTAGATATTAGTTAATTATGATTTATTATCGTTAATACATGTAGAGTGTAAGACTCTTCAATTATACATTGTTAAAGTAATTTGTAATGTAATATCATCAATATTAAATTTATATATATGTAATGATGAATTGAACAATCATCGGATCTTGGAACGGTCTTATTATAATACCGTTTATAAATTTTTTTTTCATTTATTACTTTATAGTATTGTTGAATTGATGATAACTTAACAATAAGCAAAGTTATTCTTCTCCTTCTCCTTCTTCTTCTCCTTCTCACTATTACTGTTAGTTAATTTTCAAATTTCAAATTAAAAATAACAAATTTCGAATTTTAAATTTCAATTGATATTAATTAATTCATCAAAATAGCAAATATGACTACCACTAATTCTAACATCAATTCATCATTATCATCATCATTAAACAGTTCTAATACAAAACCAATTAAAGTATGGTTGGATTGTGATCCAGGTCATGATGATGCTGTTGCCATCTTACTTGCACTATTTCATCCATCATTTGAATTAGTTGGTATTTCAACAACTCATGGTAATGCATCATTAGAAAAGACAACTTATAATGCACTTTCATTATTAACTGCATTTAATAGAATTGATATACCTGTTATTAAAGGTTATGCTGGTCCAATTGCAAAGGAAACTTTATTTGCTCCATATATTCATGGTGAAAGTGGATTAGCAGGTACTAATCTTTTACCAATTCCTAAAGCAACTGTAATTACTACCACTACTGCTGATACAAATACAAATGATCAAACTTTTGAAGATTTATTCTATAATTTCATCTTAAAGCAAAATGGTGATATTAATATTGTTGCTACTGGTCCATTAACAAATATTTATTCATTATTAAAGAAATATCCCAATGTTAAGAATAATTTCCAAAAGTTAAGTATAATGGGTGGTTCATTTAATATATTTAACTATAAAAAATCAGAATTTAATATATTTGTTGATCCATTAGCTGCAAATTTTGTATTAAATGAAGCTAAGATTGATAATAAAATCATTTTAGTACCATTAGATGCAACTCATAAAGCAATTTGTACAAATGAAATTCAATCCAAAATATTTAAACCAATGGATGATAATATTACTACTACAAATGTTGAACAAATTTCAAATAATAGTTCAAAATTAAGACAAATGTTTCATGAATTATTATTATTCTTTAAGGATACCTATATAAATCATGATTCTGGTAAAGATTTAATATCAGGTCCTCCAGTTCATGATCCATTAGCTGTCTATGCATTATTAGATTCAAAGGATTTAATATTTAAAACTTTAAAGTTAAGTGTTGAACATCAAATTGATTCTGAATATGAAGGATTTATCTATAATTTTGATCCTACTTCTTCTACGTCTACGTCTACTTCTGATGCTACTACTACGATTACCACTAATGAAGATATAGATCATAATAATCATGGTATTAAAGTATTATTTGATTATAATGTTGATGATTTCTGGAATCAAATATTATTATCATTAGAGATAATGGATTCAAAAGTTAAATTAGGTGACTGCATAAACTAATTCTATTATTATTATTATTATTATTATTACCATCATTATGATGATCATCATTATCATCAGTATCATCATTATTACTATGAATAATAGTTATATATTCTAATGCATCAATCATCTAATAATATAAAGTAATACATAGTTCTTGTAGTACTGTAGTACTACTGTACTTACTACATTGTAATTAAGAACATTAGTAAGCGATTAATAAGCAGATCACGAAATTTTTTTATTTTCATTTTTAAAAAAAGAATTTAAAGAAATTGAAATAATTGTTTAAGAAGAACTGCTAATTCAATATAAACAAATTCAATATCTTATTATTAGTAATCATATCATTTGAATCTATTTTCTCACTAATATTCAAAAGAATTAGAAGTAATTATTTTAAAGAACGAATACATATTGATATCAATTCACTAATCCCTTACTGTTAATAGAAACAAGATCTTACAATTTTGTATGTATATTTTATTTTTTTTTTTTAATTTTCCATACAAATTTTCCCCCTGTTTTTTTTTTTTTTTTTTCTCTAATTTAAATAGAAAATAAAAATAGGGTCACATTTTAAACACTTATACAACAACAGATAACAAAGTAACAAAATAACAAAATAACAAAGTAACAATTGTTTTGCTTATCTCTTTTTATCAATGTTTTAAATATAGATAGATCTATCATTTGATTATATATTCTATCTTTATTCTATATATAAGTCTTTTTTCCTTCTTTTTCTGTTATTTTTTGGATCATTGGCGGCTGATTTCATTATTTGCCGCTCTGTTTGATTCTAATTGTTTAATTCAATTTACTTTCACAAATCTTTAAGAGACTTTGATAATTGAATAATACTTTTACTAATTGAATCATAAGTATATTGAGAATCAAATAAATCAATTGTAAAATTATTGTGTGTTTTGTTGTCTTTGTTGAATCTTTTTTGTTGTATTTTTGTTGTTTTAAAATATTCATTCCCATACTAACAAAATAATATTCAATTATTACATTTATAGTTTATAATAGTCTGTGTCATTCTTATTGATTCAATTCATCTCAATACGATATAATATACTTTAATTTATCTATTTAAATTATCATTATTATACTATAAGCTAATTAAGATAACAGTTATAGTCTCTATACCTATTGATTTATTAAGTCACTACTAATAAAATAACAAAAGGGAGAGTAAAAAAAAATTTTTTTTTTTTTTTTTCTAAAAGGCAAAAAGAAGAATAAAAGAAAACAAAGCAAATACTCCTACTATCAATATTAATAATAAGATAAAACAAGATAAAACAAAACAAGACAAAACAAATAATAATTATGGATTCAATTCTTGATTTTTCAAAAGAATTAGATATTCAATTATTAGATAATATTGTAGAAACTTTTTATTCTGGTCGTGGTAATGATCAAAAATTAGCTCAAGATATAATTACAAAATTTCAAGAACATCCAAATGCTTGGGAAAAAGCTGATCAAATATTACAGTATAGTTCAAATTCTCAAACTAAATTTATTGGTCTATCCATATTGGATAAATTAATTCAAACTAAATGGAAATTATTACCTGATGAACAAAGAAAAGGTATTAGAAATTTCATTGTTAATATGATTATTTCTCTTTGTGATGATGATTCCTCATTTACATCACAAAAATCTTTAATTCATAAATGTGATTTAACTCTGGTTCAAGTATTAAAACAGGAATGGCCTGAAAATTGGCCAAATTTTATTCCTGAAATAGTTCAATCTTCAAGAGCTGGTTTTAATGTTTGTGAAAATAATATGGTAATTTTAAAATTATTATCAGAGGAAGTATTTGATTATTCTGCAGAACAAATGACTCAAGCTAAAGTTAAAAATTTAAAGACAAGAATGAATCAAGAATTTGGTGATATCTTTAACCTATGTTATGAAGTATTAGATAAAGCTACAAGACCTTCACTAATTGTAGCTACATTAAATTCTTTATTAAGATATTTACAATGGATTCCATTAGGTTATATCTTTGAAACTAATCTATTAGATCTATTAACAACTAAATTCTTAGGTCCACAGGATACAAGAGATATTACTTTAAAATGTTTAACTGAAATTTCTGGTTTAATATCAAGTGAACATGATGAAAAATTTATTCTAATGTTTAAAAATTCTATGGAACAAATTTATAATATAATTCCTCCAAATATTGACTTGAAAAAATCTTATCGTGTTGCTAATTCAAATGATCAAGCTTTCTTACAAGATCTTGCAATGTTCTTAGTCACATTTTTATCAAATCATGTATTAGCATTGGAATCTGATTCAAATTTTAAAGATTTAAATTTAACTGCACATCAATATTTAATTAATTTATCTGCCATTGATGAAAGAGAATTATTTAAGACTTGTCTTGAATATTGGGGTAAACTAGTTAGTTCATTATTTACTGAAGTTCAACAATTACCACAAAATGAATTAAGTCCATTAATGCAATTAAGTTATAAAGCATCTGGTGGTGCTCCAGATCCTCATACTTTGGAAAATTTTCCATTAAGAAAACATCAATATAGAGATATCTTATCACAATTAAGATGGATTGTAATAGAATCAATGGCAAAACCAGAAGAAGTTCTAATTGTAGAAAATGATGAAGGTGAAATTGTTCGTGAATTTGTTAAGGAAAGTGATACCATTATCCTATATAAGACAATGAGAGAAATTTTAGTTTATTTAACTCATTTAGATGTGGTAAATACTGAAAGTATTATGAGTGAAAAATTATCAAAACAAATTGATGGTTCTGAATGGTCATGGCATAATATTAATACTTTATGTTGGGCCATTGGTTCAATATCAGGTACCATGAATGAAGCAATGGAAAATAGATTTTTAGTCTCTGTTATTAAAGATTTATTGTCATTAACTGAATTAAAACGTGGTAAAGATAATAAGGCAGTTGTTGCATCTAATATAATGTATATTGTAGGTCAATATCCAAGATTCTTAAAGGCTCATTGGAAATTCTTAAAGACAGTTGTTAGTAAATTATTTGAATTCATGCATGAAACTCATGAAGGTGTTCAAGATATGGCTTGTGATACTTTTATTAAGATTACTTTAAAATGTCGTCAACATTTTGTTGTTCAACAACTAGATGAAAATGAACCATTCATTGATAAAATTATTAGAGATATTCAATCAATTACAGAGGATTTACAACCTCAACAAGTTCATACCTTTTATGAAGCATGTGGTTATATAATTGGAGCACAAGTTAATCCAGTCATTAGAGAACGTTTATTAGGTGATCTAATGAGATTACCAAATTTAGCTTGGACCACTATTGTTCAACAGGCTGGTGAAGATCCTCAATTATTAACAAACTCTGAAACCGTTAAAATTATTGCAAATATCATTAAGACTAATGTTTCTGTTTGTTCTTCATTAGGAGCAGCCTTTTATCCACAACTAGGTGTTATCTATCTTGATATGTTATTCTTATATAAGGCTGTTAGTCAAATGATTTCTGATGCTGTTGCTCAAGATGGTTTAATTGCTACAAAGACTCCAAAGGTTAGAGGTTTACGTACAATTAAGAAAGAAATTTTAAAATTAGTTGAAGCATATATCTCAAAGGGTGATAACTTACAACAAATTGTTGATACTTTGGTTGAACCTCTATTACAAATCATCTTGGAAGATTATAAGACAAATGTGCCAGATGCTCGTGATGCTGAAGTCTTGAACTGTTTATCAACTGTTGTTGATAAAGTTGGTCATATGCTTGCTGATGCAGTTGTCGTTATCTTACAAAATGTCTTTGAACCAACATTAAGTATGATTAATAAAGAATTTACTGAATATCCAGAACATAGAGTTGAGTTTTATAATTTATTAAAGGAAATTAACAGAAAATCATTCAATGCATTATTACAATTATCTGGTGATGCTTTCCAAATGTTGGTCAATGCAATCTTATGGTCCTTTAAACATAATAATAGAGAAGTAGAAAATTCAGGTTTAACATTAGCTATTGAATTACTGAAAAATGTTGAAAAATTAGGTACTACTCCATTTACTATTGCGTTTTATCAAAATTTTTATTTCCCAATCCTAAATGATACATTTTATGTTATTACAGATTCTGATCATAAAGCTGGTTTCACTTTACAAGCTATCTTATTAGCTAAACTAATCTATATTGTTGAAAAGAATATTGTTACTGAACCATTATATTCAGAAGGTCAAGCACCAGCTGGTACTTCAAATCAATTATTTTTGAAAGAATACCTGTCAAATACATTAATGAATGCATTCCCACATTTACATCAAGATCAAGTTGAAAACTTTATCAATGCATTAGTTTCCCAACATCAAGAACAAGCTAAATTCAATGCTACATTACGTGATTTCCTAGTTCAAGTCAAACAATATGGTGGTGATGCCTCTGATTATTTATTCGCTGAAGATCGTGAAAGTGAATTGGTTGAAAAGCAACGTATGTATAGAGAAAAGGCCATGAAAGTTGGTGGTTTGTTAAAACCATCAGAATTAGAAGAAGATTAAAGAATCAATAATTTATAATTCTTCTCCAGGTGTTTTTTATTGTTTTCAGGTTTCTTCTTTAGATCAATTATTTACCTTATGATAATGTACACCAACCTTCGCATTCATTCTTCTATTGTAATTGTGTGGTGGTGACACGTAATACGGGCGACACGATACCAAGTTTGTAATTCAAAAAAAAAGTAAAGAGAGAAAGAGAATTTAACCGTTATAAACAAAATTGATAAAGAGTAAACAAACAATAACTAGTTAAGCATAATATTTAAATACTAGATATACAAATATGAAAGAATGATATCATTTGATAACATAATATTCATCCTAATATCCCTATTGGTATCGGTTTCATTAACTCTATCGTTGGATAACTGGCCTACTCTTTCATCACAGGCCAGTATTGGAATAAGAAGCCAAAGAGATGTATCTTCAAGTTTTACAATAGATCAATTAAGTCTTACTGGTATTGATCTATCAACTACTTTGTTTAATACCAATGGGTATACATCAGATTCATTGAGTGATGTAAGAACTCTCTTAGATATCGGTGTTCAAACTCTTTTAATTGATCTATATTGGAATAATCCTTTATATAAATTTCAATTATGCCCCATTGCATTTCCAACTAATTTTAGTGATGCCAATACAGGTAGTATATTATCAATGGGTGAGTATACTTGTGAAGTGGACCTTTATTCTGATGATTTGATGGATGTAATTGATGATTTTATTGTTGATACAGATACTACAATTTCTGCAAATTTGATTGTTTTAATTTTTAATCTTTGGAATATAAATTCAACTTATAGTTATCCATCCAATGTTATTGGTAGTTCTAATGATACTTTAACCAATATACTATCCTCAAGTTTTGGTAGCAAACTTTACACACCTTCAGATTTGGTTAATAGTGTGAATAGTACATATCCATCATTGAATATGTTTCTGTTCACTTATAAGAAAAGAGTTATCAGTACAGTTTGGCAAAATCATATACCATCAAATCAAACATATAATGCAAGAATAAATTCAACTGATGATGGTACCTTAAACTATTTCAGTGGACTTAATAATACATTTGCCTCATTTGATGACGATGTAAAATCAACAATATTTGATGATTATGAAGAAACCTCTGAAATGGATTGGAGATTTATAATTGATAATGATGATTATAAGATGAGTAAGGAGAATGTTAGTGATGTTATAAATGATGGATACTCTCCAATCCTAAACCATACATTAGGTGATATAGAGGATGTTTCCCTATTATTGAATGCCTCATTATGGTCATGGGCTTCAGACCAACCATTAAGTGAAATAGATGCCAAAGCCTTAGCCAATGATGCCTCATCATCTGCATCATTGTCATCATCTTCAATTTCTTCCGAATCAAGTTCTGATTCATATAACTCATCATCTGTCACATCTTCAGTTCGAGAGGCTTATAGATGTGCAGCAATGACACAAGATGGTTGGGTTGTTGCGAATTGTTATGAAAGTCGACATGTAGCATGTCGATCATTATTATCAGAATATATTTGGTCAGTAACAAAGGATAAATATACTTATTTTGATGCAGCAGATGATAATTCAGCTTGTGATGAGGATGATGAATTAGAATTTACAGTTCCTAAATCTGCCATTCAACAAAAATCTTTATATAATTATATGATGAATCAAACCAATGGAAGTTCATTTTCTGTATGGATTGATATGAATACTATTTCCGTTTCTGATTGTTGGGTAACTGGTGGTACATATGCCTCTTGTCCATATCAAAAGGTTTCAAGTGTAAGGAATTTTGTTCAAATGATTACTCCATCTAGTGTATTTTCAGTAGTTATTTTCATTGGAATTATAGTGGTAAGATATCAGAGGTTACCAATTCAAGATAATAGAAAACATTGGAAGAAAAAGGTTAATGATTACAAGGACATTGATTATGAAGGTGTTCCTTCTTGATACGTATGGTTCGATATAAGTTAACGTAAAAGTCTACTTCTTGTTTTTTCAATGATTTTTAAAATTAAGGATAGAATAAAGAAATGATTTATACTACTCCTTATCATTTTTTGTTTTGTCCTAGTTTTTAAAATAAACAAATTAAACATGAACAATTTCAAAAAAATTCATCTATCTTATTGAATCAAGGTTTTTAGATATTCCTTCAACATATTCAATTAATTCACTTCCAAATATACTACCCTGTTGTGAATCCATAATAATATTATCTGTTGGATTCCATAATTCATAGAATCTAACAGTTTCATCATTAGCAGCAATACAGACAGAAGTTGAATCTGGAGAAATGGCAGCACTTAGAACCCTCAAATTTGGGCTTGATTCAACTTGAACTAATTTTTCCATCTTTGGATATGAATAAACAGTTACCAATGATAAATCATTTACATCACTAAAACCAAAAGTGGCAACAATTTGTTTCTTATATTTTGACCAAATTAGAGAAGTTATTTGACCATTAGTTCTTATTGAATTTAATAGAGTACCGGAATTAGTATGCCAAAACCTAATTGTTTTATCTTTACTTCCACCACCTGTGGCTAATAAAGATTTTGACCAAGGACAATAAGCAATTGCTTTTACTGCAGCATGGTGTGGTAAATTATATTTTAATATAGGATCTTGAATATTAGAGATATCCCAAATGGTACAACAATTATCATTACCACCAATTGATATTTGTTCACCAGAATTACTAATTGCAATACCACAGATCTGTTGTTGATGACATTTAAACTCTTTAATCAATTTGATTTTATACTTTGATTTAGTTGTATGCTGGTTCTTGAATGGAATATCACTATTATCATTATCTTTAGCTTT
Organism: Ruyongia chambardii; assembly: GCA_030574595.1. Taxonomy (NCBI): domain Eukaryota; kingdom Fungi; phylum Ascomycota; class Saccharomycetes; order Phaffomycetales; family Wickerhamomycetaceae; genus Ruyongia; species Ruyongia chambardii. Next base: position 38,505 of record JAJMFI010000087.1, read on the forward strand.
ATCGCGATCCTCATTATGATCATCATCAACATCATAAGCATCATCATATATGATACTATCAAAGGTAGAATTTTGAATTATATCAAAGCATGAGACTTCACCAGATTCAATACCAATGAAAAATTTTGTTAATGAATTTGGTAACCAAGTTATACAACAGATACCTTTTGGATTATATAAATTATTTTTGAATTCATCTAATTGAATTTGATTATTTTGATCAAATAATAAAAGTCTTCCTAATTTAGTAGAGATTAATAAGAAATCACCATCATTAAATGAGACACAAGAGATTGTATCTCTATTTTGTAAATTTAAATTCAAAAGAATAGCACCTTCCTTTATTGTCCAAAGATATACATTAGATGATAATCCTACAGCAATTCTATTTGAGGATTTTGACCATGAAATTAAATTTGTATAAAAATCATTAACAAGTGATGGAGCATCTAATACATTATATGGATGACTTATTAATATTTTTTTCTTTGATCTCTTTGAATTTGGTGAAGAAGAAGAAGAGGAAGAACTATTATTATTACTATTAGAGTTAGCATTAATTAATAATGATTGATTATTTGAAGAGTTAATATATGAAAAATCAGTATCTATAGAGGATCTTCTACTCTGTTGTAGATAATCATTATCATTTGAATACATTGAAAACATTGATATATCAGCAGGAGGAGATAAAGATGGACTATTTGAAGATGTTGGTGTAGACAATTGATTTATTTGATGACCAGATTCAGTACTAGAACTATCTGTAGAATTAGTTATACTAATATTATTATTATTTGTAATAGTACTATTATTATTACTGTTAACAAATGATGATCTTGATGGAGTACTTGGACTAAAATTTAAAACTCTTCCATTTGAACCAAAACTTAAAGCATTTGCAATAGCATTTCTATGTGAATCAAATTCAGAGCCAGTATAGCTATCAGATTGAATATTACTACTACCATGTTGATGATGTTGATAATGTTGTTGTTGTTGTTGCAGTTGTCGTAGTTGTAGTTGTTGGTTTGAATAATTGAATTCATTGTTATATTGAGTTTGATTAGGATTCAAATTATAATTATTAGAACCAATATAGTTATTAAGAGCTCTTGAACCTTCTAGATATGAGGTATTATTTAAATTTAAGATTGAATCCTCTGTAATCTGTTCTGATGGAATCATAAATTGCCTGGCGGTTAATGGATCTATACTATTGGCATCTCTAAGATACAGCTTTCTTGATGCATTAGAAGGGATAAATCTATCCAATATATGATCTGGATCTATCATCATTTGATAATTTTGTTGTAACGAGTGTATTAAGAAGATGATATTGCAAATTGACCTCTCTATTGATGATTAAATTGAATTATAAGAAGTAGAAGTAAATTGAATGTTGATTTTATTTTGGTGTGCTATTTTTTTTTTTTTTATTACTACTACTAGTACTATTATAATTGTTATTAGTACTAATGATCTCAAAGTAATTGATATTGATGTTGATTTAGTATGATATGATGGATTGATTGATTGATTAGCAAGTTTATATTAATGGTAGTAATATTAACAGATATGTATATATATATATAGCAATGAAGGTAAATATAAATCTAGCAAATATTCAAACTTTGTTAAAGTATTTGTATTAAGTTATCAGTGATCAGTTAGGAATGATGAATCAATAAAGAAGAAACTGATGTAAAATTTACAAGTAAATCTGATTAAACTAACAGATATTTATTGAGTTTGAAGTTTTACAAATTGTATATAATTTTATATATTCATATTCATTAATTATAGTATATATTTTAACTAAATGCACACAAAAACCATCAATATCATTATTAGTAAAAATTATTACCTTTTAGGTGTTATTATTCAATATTAGTTTAAGTCTAGAGTAATTACTAATACTACTAGACATAAAGTAATCATTATATCTGACTACTATCGATCTGATATTTATCTGTAAACCATTTATATCTGTTATTCAGATCATACTAATAAACACTATTTGATACAGCCGCATGTTAAAATTTTATATATATATATGATCACGTGATGAATTTTTTATAACTTTTCAATATAATGAACCCTTTTATCTTACTTCAGCTTTCATCAAACATATGTATACTCAGTAAAACAAATTAATATATAAGTACACTGATTAATCATACACTATTTTAAATATTTACAGATCTACGTTTAGATTAAATTTTTGAACAAATAAGGGAATTTACATTAATAACTTTAATTTAACAATAATTATGAAAAGAAATAATTTTATATAAGAAATCTTTTTTTTTAGAATAATAACTTGTTAAGATTATAATTACCAAGCAGCTTGAGCTTCAGCAGCAGCTGGTTCAGCAGCCCAATCAGCATTGGCAGCTTCAGTTGGTTCAGCAGTCCAATCAGCTTCAGCTGGTTCAGCAGCCCAATCAGCAGCTTCTTCAGCAACTTCTTCAGTTTCTTCTTCAACGTTTTCTTCAGTAGTTGGTTCTGATTCTTCTGGGTCTCTGTAAAAGTATAAATCTGGCATGATTGACCATGGTTCAGATCTATCTGGTAATGAACCTCTTAATCTTAAAACTTCTCTTGATAATAAATACC